>JAVQKG010066776.1:0-14710 GCA_036025885.1 Hypseleotris bucephala
GTTCATACACATTGAGGGTATATAGCAGCTTTTATATCTCGATGGTTCATACACATTGAGGGTATATGGTTCATACACATTGAGGGTATATGGTTCATACACATTGCCCTTACACTGTAAAAAGTCACATGTCAAATAAGTGAAACAAGTTATTCTAACTTCCTTTTATAGTTTGTTTTAAGATAATGTAAGTTTTAAAACTACATATCTCAGTTACAAGTTATACTTGCAGAATTTGGTGAGTTGTAGCCTAGGACAGAGATCTTTAGTGAGTTGTAACAATGTAAAACTTAAAGGTAGAAACTGAACTTAAAGTTTTACGTTGTTCAAACTTACAATCAGCTATTTTTCATGCAAAAACCATTTTGTCAGTATAACTTAAAAGTGTGAGTTATGTTAAAACAAATTGTAGACTGAATTTAGATTAACTACTGTGACCTATGACTTTTTAGAGTGTATATGGTCTGTTTGGTGACCATATGTCCCTATTTAATGGGGACAGTCCCAGTTACAGGCTCCAACCGTAAAGTTTCATTTATTTATTATGTAATTTTTTTATATTTTCCTATATATTCAGATGTCAAGTTTTATGTACTTTGAATATTATATCATATCATAGAAGATTTTAGGGATGTTGGAAGCTTTTTATATCGCCTTGTAAGTTTTAATGCATTGTGATTTGAAAAAACAAAACTATGTATCCCAGTTCTTGGGTCTAGAAGTATGGTCACCCTAGTGTATATAAAGTCTTCATAATAAAATCCTCCAAAATTTTCTTGTCACCTGTAGATGACGCTGCGCCCTGTTCCCAGATATTGAGTCCTCAGCAGACGGCCATCGAGGGTGAAGTCCTGCAGATACGAGGCCTGGCTGTCGGGAGGGGTGTAAATGTTTCGGTAATATCCCACGGAGAGCAGTGACTGTAGCGAGTGCTTCACCATACTGGGCATCGTCACGGCAACCAGCCTGTCTGTTTGGTCATATTCAAACACGTAGCGCCGCTGGCTATGTAGCAGTAGCATGATGGACTAAGAGACAGGGACACACAAGTTACAAGAGTTTAGGGGATTTAAACAATGTCGTCTGCCTGTCTATAGTCTGGGCTTTTGTGTTTTCAATGTCATTTAGTGAAAAGTTTACATGAAGTCTTTGTAATGGAGCTTTGCTTGAGGAGTCTTCATCTTTGTGCAACAGACCTATCCTTGAAAATGGTCTTACAATGAAAACGCACTTAGATATGCTTTAGACCTTATGAAAATGTTCTATTAAGAGTTTGAACTTAGGTTTCTCTACAAGGTATAATATGAATACATTAATAATACATGGCATATTCATTCAATTTATTTCTAGACTATAAGCTCATTCACAGCTGTAATAAACTTAATCATGAATACACATTAATTTAATTTTTAATTAAAGGTAGAAAATGTAGCTGCTGGTAGTTTTATCGGACATTTAAAGGGATATTTTAGTTAGCTTGACTAGTTTTATTTCATCCGCTGTTCAAACAGAGTACTACAAGACATTTTTACATGAAATCTGTAAAATCCACTTTCAGGAAACCAGTGGTTTCAATGAACCTCACTTTATGTAACCTGAAACTTGCTTAAGGTATTGTATTGATTGCCAATGCTTTCTTCTCATGTGATGCAATAAAGAGGCCAGGTAAGTACAAGAAAGATCATAGACATAATCATAAAAGTAGTCTTCAAATATATGGCTTTAAAGTTTTCTACATAAGATTATCAATGCATTAAACTGATTTTCATTGATGTCATAATTAGTCTCATACAGACAATTGTTTTGACTTGACAACTGATATAAAAAACTTAAATAAAATAAAACTTAATTTTCCTGTGTAGATGATAAAATATACTAATCTTAATCTTCAATTTTAATTAAATAAGATATTCTTAAAGCTACTAGAAAAGCTCTTTGATTATTCTTTGAAGAAGTTTAGACTAATCTGAAAAAGGTAGATTTTTTTATGCTTATAGATTAACAATTGTTTGACTCAAATGTCTCTTCACAACTACTTCATTTTGAAATGTTTTTGGTGTACAATAAGCGCCAGAGTTTGAGTGATACTTTTGGTTTCAGACAAAGTGCAATAACTTTGAAGCAAACAATGTGTGAGTAAATGTGTGAGATTTCTGCAAACACAACAGATGAAACCAGCAAGTCACAAATCTCAACCGTTCAGACAACTTCAATCCAGTAGTCGTTTTTACTAAAGTCTTTGAGGGTTAGGCGGGGTTATGAAATGTTTAGAAGTGCTTTCACATGGGCCTTGTATGGTTCCTGTTTTCAGTACCTCATCTGTGCTTGAATAGATTATAATTACACTACTACAACAAGACACAATCATATTTCGGGGGGTGAACCAGATGATAGGTATTTAGGTTACATTGCATTTTAGATACATTCAGTAACTTTTCCAAAAGAAAAAAAGGATAATTGATGACTCTAAATTGCTCCAAGCTAATCTATCTATGTGACAAAGTTGTAGTTAAGGAATAAAATTAATCCAAATTTAAACAGATTGTGAGGAATATCTAAAGTCAAACTTTATTCCTGTCAAATATTGTGAATTAGATCGATATCTTTCTAAAATGGTGTCTTACCCTGTCTGCATAAGTGTACGTCCATATCTTGCCGTTGACCCATGCTCGGGAGACCACTCTTTCATTCTCATAATCCAGCCGCTCGGCCCACTCCCCTCGGTGGATAGAGGACAGCAGCCCTCCCCCTGTGTAGCTGATGTTCACTTCTGTGTACTTGCTGCTGGGGGACCAGACCACGGGACGTCCCAACATATCGTACAGGATGTGGAGGGTGAATTTTCTGTGGTCATCGTAGATCTTCCCCACTCGGGTGTTCTGGTCAAAGTCTATGGACAGAAGGTTCCTGTTGTGCGCCTGAAATAATTGAGAAAATCATTTAGACGATGTAAACAAAAGAAGTAATCAAAGAAAACTTTTTAATTTTCTGCTTTATAATCATGACAAATTCTAACTGAGGCCAGAAACATGCAAATATAAATGAAGTGACATGTCACTTCATGCCAGAGATTTCATTAGTTTAGATAAATTAATTATGACATTTAGACCAACCCGAGAAGGATGGAATAATAACAATGAATTGCCTTGTGAAAGAGTGAAGAAACGCATCGCAAAGATTGCTAATTAATTAGTGCACATCAGATAAAATGTCCTCTCTTATGTAATATTCTGTCTGTGTAAGGGGCAAAAATAGATGAAGTGGAGCAGTATTAGTGGAAAGTACAATCTCACTGCTTATAACAATAACAATTCAGATGCTATAGTATGGTGGCTTTAGTCATATATATGGCAGTTTGAGTCTTTGTTGAAGCTGAAAATGTGCAGTGAACTTTCATGTAACATTTCTTTGTGGTTGTTAGCCTTGTTCAAAAAGGTCAGGTTACAGTTTATGCTTTGATGGCATACTTCTGAGATAGGCTAGACAATATCAGATCAATATCAGGATTAATTACAAATGTTACTTTGTTTGCAAATAATTATGTTGTCCATTTGAAATGATATTCTATTCAATTTAGAGTAGCTGTCAAACCCATATCCTTTCTCAAACAACACACATGCACTCATTGGGCATTTATATTATATACAGTAGTATAGTTCATACAGGGTTTACTTTACTGTTAATGTTTAATTTTTGCAGATTTGTCTTCAACCGGCATTGTGGCTTAAAGGTATGAAAATTAAAATGTTTTTATCTGACCCTGTTTTATAGTTGGTAATCTGTCATAATAAATACTTCGGTCCCTCCCATGGCCACTACAACAACATCAGAGCAGACTTTGTGGGATAGCTCTTTGACCAATAGTAGTCAAGTTTTACTTTAGTCCCTCTCCCTGGTCTCTACATACAACAGACAACCTTCTTTGGTTTACATCATAGAGCAGAATCAGATAATACATTTTAGTTTTTTCTCCTTATTTTAGGAGCATTACAAACTACATCTTTAATGCATACACAGTGCTAGACAGTGGCATCTTGGTCATAGAGTAACACTGTGTTGGTGAAAACATTAGTGCTGACATATTCCTCACCCTCAGCCTCCGTTCATAAGTGCTATAGTTGGTCTTGCTCTGCTCCTTCCTCTGCCTCCACTCGATGAGGCTGGGGGCGTGGTCTCCGGGCAGGCTGATGTTACAGCGGCTGGCGATGGGACTGACTCCGCCCCCCGCGGCCCCCGGGAGGAGGGGCTCCGTACTGAGTGTCAGCTCCATCCCATTGGCCAGAGAAACCAGGAAGGACCCATCTGCGCTCACTCGATATGAACTCTGAGCATGATCTGTATCACCGCAACATACAAACAGGCAACAAGAAATACAACGTGAAACCACAACTGCACACAGGGGAGATGCAAATACGCAACAACATGTGAAAAAACACATCAGTCACTGTCTCTCCACAACCTTGAGAAAAATCAATGTGAAACAGCAGCTGTCTAAAGACGAATGCACCCAACACAAGTATGGCTTTTTCTATGTTTCTTTTGTTTAAATTAGATCCTTCAAGCTATGTGCTAAGTGCTTTTGACTTTAATTCTAAGTGTCTGTGTTCTAATGGACAGACTGAGACAGACTGAGACAGAGGAGAGACAGAGGAAGGGATGAGTTGGCCGTGACACGTTTTCACCCTTTTACAAAGGCCTCAACTTGCTAACTTTCCAGACACATTTTTTTTTACTAATAAAAGTATTAATTTTGAGGCCCATAATATTGTTTTTGTTATGCTTTTGAATTTATTTGGTGTTAACCTTTAGACTAACATTAACGATTTCACTAAAGCTATATTTATTAAAAAGCATTTTTTTGTGTGAGCCATTGCTTTTTGTCTGCTCATATAGCTCATATTAGCTGCCATGGTGGTCACACCCACTTCACTTTTACAAAAAAGTCAAAAAGCCTAACACAAACCCCAATACAACAGTTTTTAACCAGCTAACCAACCATTAATATAAATCTGATTTGAACATTGTTGTTGTTAGCTTAAAGGTGCAAGCAGACATTGGGTATCTGCAGGTTTTTAAGGACACTGAGAAGGGTCTTGTTGTGGTAATCTAAAATAAGGGTCATTTTGTCCGTTTGCTCGTGGCCCTGTCATAGTGTAGCACAGTTAATGCATTAGTGTCTGTGTGAACAGCATTTCCCTCCCTGCAGTCCTGTCATTGTGACAACTGCTAGAAAGCAATTAAAGGGATGACATGAGACAAAACTGCTCCCATGAGCGGCTTCTCCACTCCACTCTCATTTTCGTCTTCTCTCATCTTGTGCCCTCTTTTCATTTTTTATGGCAGTTTGTTAAGACATTTCACAAGTCACCAGGATGTGTCTGTTTATTTTGGTAAATATAAAATAAACACTTTCAACTCTCCCCATTAAACTGGTTTATGTAATGAGGTCACATATGATCAGTGTGTGAATTGTGTTGAAAATGGCACACGTCCTTCAGAAAACACAAGACAATAAAAATAGTCTATGTGTGCGTAACCTGACTAGAATACTATTGCCGTTTGCCTGTTATAAATGTTTAAACATCACTATGACCTTACAGTCTGCCCTCTTTATACATCTGTGGCCATTATCTATGTCTCCGTTCCCCCAGATGCATCATAAATGGCCTTGTGTCACAGCTGTGCTAGACTAGACATTGTGCATCGAGCATAATAGTATGTTATTTTCCTTGTTGACAACCAGTAAACTGAGTGCATTTTGTTTATTTATGGTGCAAATCTTTCACATAACAATGTTAACCAATTTCCACAGTGGGTTTAACCAGTAAACAGCAAACTGTCGAATACAATAAACATTTCAACTAGCGGCCTGAGTACATTTTTTGATGAAGACCCTTTGTATGGCCACTCATGGTTGAAATTATTAGGAAATTTACTCCTATACATACTTAAAATTATTAGTTAATTATCTATAACAAGTAACAAACCTCTTGTTGGTCATGTACAGGATTTTTTTTTTCTTGAAACATATTACATTGCGATGGAGTGAATGACTAAGCTTGGCATCATCTATTTAATAATTTGCATATTATTTGCAACTTTGAATGCTAAGAATGTATGCAATTAATAAGGACCCACATGAACAAAATTTAATACCTACTTATTATACGTAATACTCCTATGGCTGGGTTTTTGACACAACTTGGCTAAGTTTGACAGCTTATATTTAATACATATATTTGCAAAAGGCTAAGATGACATAACAGTAAAAAAGAAAGCCCACATGGACAAAATGAATACGTGCCTATATCACATAATACCCATAAGGCTCTGCTTTGACACCATCTTAATGAATACCTCTTTAATACTCTGAATATACTTATGTTCGCTCCGGTTCTAGGGGTGAGCAATATGGTGATAAAAATTGAATAGTGATAAAAAGTTATGAAGATTGTTGAACTGTGATACACTGCATTCAATTATGCTCTGCTCATCACCATCATTTGCCAGTGTTCATATTAATCAAAAGGGAATATAAATAGTATTAAGTGTTAAGAATTAAGATGAACATTGAATTGATTGTACATTTAATTTTAAATGGTTTTATTAAGCAGTCTTCTGTGTAAGAAAAACTATACAAAATTAACTAAAATCATGATAAAATCACAATCCTGATCTTAACAAAACTGTGATATTACATTTTAGCGTACCACTACTTCCTGATACTGTACCTTGTCTGAAAGTGTAGATGGTGTCACTGGCAGACAGGTTGGAGCTCGTGACAAAGTTTTCGCGGTTGGAAGCTTCGACCTCGACCCGGGACCAGCGCTCCAGGTTGCCATGGAATCCGCTCACCTCCCCAGTCGGCATAGTGATGTTGGTCACACGGCCTTCGGAGTTGTATCTGGAAGAATAGACACAAGTGTATACAGTAAAATAATGTACAGGCTTAAAGAACACACACTGATAAGCATCGCTCTGAGGCAAATGAACACAATACTACACAATCCCAAATACACACAATATGTTTTTCCCCCTTTCATGCCCCAAAGCAGCACAGAGAAAGTGTCAGCCATGATTTATATGTGTAATTATCCAGCTGTGGCGTTTGAGACGGCGACTGAGCTGGCATTGGTGAATAATGCATACACATGTGTTTAAGTGTACATTGTGTGCCATGCTAAACCTGCTTCAGCTAAGAAAGTAGAGCGTCCTTTACCTAATCACTCATTTAAAGAACACAAATCCCTCCACCCTCTCTGCATTATATGATGGAGATTTAGCAGTTACCAGCAGATGGCACTCACATTTCACAACACTAGTCTCTGAACACATATATTCAATATCCCATCCATCACTGAGAATCAAGGCTGTACCGAAATACATTTGAGGGTAACAAATTGCCCTTACATTTGCAACACAAAGACATTACTACATTTTCGAGACACCAAATCCACAATATTACAAGTACTTACACATTAAAAAAACAATTACTATTAACAAATGTCTTGTTCCTTTAATTAGCGTACCATGTTTTTAACAGGTTTTGTGACTCCTCCACACTCTGTTTGGGAAAGGTTTTTAAGGGTTCTGTGTCTTCAATAAATTTGCAGGTGTAGCTCACTTGAACTGTTCCTTTATTCAGTTTTTTGTCATTTCCTTGTTTTCAAAAACCTACATGAACACGACCCACTAGTCAAATCTTAAATTTAAGGTAATTATTAATTTTAAACATTTTGTAAAATATATCTTGTCAAAGAGGAGGCTAAGGGGACAGTATGTTTCTGATAACAAGTAATAAACTTAATTACATGATATTCACAAAGTAAAAAAGTGAATCCCCTAATTGTTTCCCCCCACACAATTTAAAAGCTTGTCTGTTGTGCCTGTGCAGCTGAAAAGTTCTTCATTCAACCTTGGTCTGTAATGTCAACTTTTCTTCTCTTTTTATATAAGATGTATATATTACATTTTTCACTTTTATTCTTAGTATGTTGACTTAATATGGCAACAACTTTCACAGAATATTTCTCTCAGGTAGCAGCTATAAATCAAACACACAAACATTACAGAAGTGAGAACTATAATCACTCACTCATAAACAGTGGTCCAGCTGTTTTCATCACTCTTGGTTGCGAGGAGACCAGTGTTGCCATGGTAGGAGATGTGGGCGATGTCGTGGCCTTGGGCTGACACTTTCCTTAGAGTCCCACTGTTGCTAAGAGACAACCAGTACACCTGTCCGCCAGGTAGAGCCAGCCACAGGGGCACTCCGTGAGCATCTCTTCTCACCTGCAGCCCATGACCGTCCCGGGACACCACGCCCGAGAGCTGACCGTCGGTGCCGTACGAGAAGTTGTACAGGAAGTGCCCCGTGATGAGGTGCTTGGTGTACAAGTGGGAGCCATTCTGTCATAAAAAAACAATGACAAATGTGCCAGGTTAATACGCTAATTTCAGTTGCTAAAGTACATGTTGCTTTATGTCTAATATATGAAAAAAAAAACTCTGCCTTCTAGGGCACATTGATTTACATAATAATTCAGCTTAGGTATTCCTTTCATGACGCAACTCTTTCCATAAAAAATAAAATAAATAATAATAACAAACCTAAAGTTAGGTACGTTTTTATGCAAAACAGTGCAATATCATGGTTAATGCTTTGTTCACAATCTATCTCCACAATCAGTCATAGTTATTTTCCACTTCAAAAACATAGTGCTTCACATTTAAACAGGGGCACAGCTTGTCCAGTGGCCCATATCAGTGTGCGGTGTACCTGGCTGAAGAGATAGAGCTCTTGGTCCAGTGGGGAGCTGATCTCCACCAGCCCGACTGCACTGGGCTGAGGCTGGTTGGGGCTCACAGCTCTGATCCGGATGTTCCCCAGATCAGCGATATACAGGGTACCATTGGGGGCCACGGCCAGAGAGGAGGGGGCTTTGAGTCGAGCGTCCCTGGCATAGCCTCCATCTCCTTTTGGATAAAATAAGCTTTAGTTAGTCCTATGTAATAAAACACAATATTCTGGTATCAAATTCAAAGTAGTTTCAACCCCAGGTATTTATTATTTACTGACTACATTGTAATATTAATTATTATTTCAAAAAATTAAGTAAAAACTTTTCTGGAGAAATGTCATAACTTTGATTTTGAGGAATAACATAGTGCAGTTACATGGGATTTGTGAAAAGGTCCCGTGGTGCAGCTTAACAGTTATCAGTTTGTCTGCGGACTTTGGGGATACCATAGCCTCCCATTGGAGTGGATACGAGCACCTTGATAGTGACCTGGGCCTTATCATAGCGCGGTCGTAGGTGACTGGCTTCATTGAGGACGCTGTGGTTTGGCTGTGGGATTACAGTGACTGAAGGCCTTTAGATGCTGTCGGCAGCGGCCCTCTGATGGTCTGAACTGACAGCAGGGTGGCAGTTTATCTCCTGACAGCATGCACATTACGTGTGTACAACGGTGTACATGGTTGTGTTCATGTTTGTTTGTGCTTGTGGACGTTGTGTGTACGTTCAAAGACTCAGTGTGTGTTTATGGTGAAGGGATGGAAACGGAAAGCTTCTGAAGAGTGCAATCATCTGTTAACAGCAAGACATGATTGAAAATATGCAAAGTACAACCGAGAAATAGGGATGGTTACAACCCATTGGCTTGTGGCATGGGAGAGACACTTCCCTCCATTTCGAATAGAAAAGAGACTGATTTTAGGAGCAGAATTAAATGATAAAATCACATCCTCTGACACTTACAATGAAGGCATGGCCTAACTGTCAAAGGAACATCTGCTTATTTGTTTGGTCTTTTTCCTTTTTCTTTTATTACATTTCAGGTGCTCTCTGATGACACACCAACTGGTTAAAACCTTTTCGCGGCAAGAAGCAAGCTTTTTCTTACACCAGCTGTAATTTGAATGGATTTAGAAGGTTTCTCTAAAGCTGGTTTCTACTGAAATATAGCTGGAGGTTTTTGCAAGGAAGAAGGATCGCTGTGAATACAAATATCAATACTCTCCCCTGTATACAAATGCCTCACATAACACTTAAACACTTACTTTTTCAGAGTGACCTTCAGCCTGGCCGTTTAACATGGCATAAAGTATAGATGTGTCATTATCTATCACAGCTAGTGTTTTTCAAATGACCATTCAGTGCCCTTTTCCTATACATGTTAAATTTATATCTTCAATTGTTTAGCCTTTTAGAGCCAGAGACATGCAATTTTACTTGATAATGGCATTTGCCCACAGGCAGAAAGATAAAAATCACTCACTAAAACACAAGATTTGAATACATGTGCCTTACGTCCCAAGTCTTTTTAGATGCTATTGAGGTTGCTTCTTTTAAACCAGGCCAAGGATGATACAATCTGATCTCTAATATGAGTGCATTTACATGTTGCTCCCAATGTAATCCTATTAGTCATGATCTAATACACTGGCATTACATAATCCCACTCCCCCATTATAAAAAACAACAAAGCATGAGTCTAAGCAGAGAGGCACTGAAATAAGTTTTTCAGCATGACATTAGTTATAAGCTGACCAGCTACTTAGACCTGGTTTAGCTTTGATTAAAGGGGGGTATTATGTAAAATCGACTTTTTTAAGCTTTATATCATGTTAACATGTCATTCCCTCATTAAAAACCCCCCTGGAGTGTTGCTCTGAATAATTCACGCATGTTTTAGTAATCTTTAAATTTACCCGCGGCAGCCATTTTAGGTGCAATTTTGCCTGATTGCACATTGCTCCGCCTTTTCAACAATTCTCCTCCTCCTCACTTTCGTCACCTACCTCGCCTAGCGCCTCTCCGTGCAAAAGTGAAGAATAGTTGGCCAGGACTACATGTCAACTGCGTGACCCTAGACTTTAGACATGTAATACGTACTGGTGGGCTTAGGCTGTATGTTATATCAATGCTCTGGTGAAATACACAAGTTTATTTGAGGTGCAGCAAGCCTCTTTCCTCTCCTCACACACACCTCTCTGTCACTGAGTAGAAGAGGAGATAGTTGAACTAGTTTGGGCTCTGACTGTGTGCATTAGCGCTCTCTCCCCTCTCTAAGATAAGACGAGATATAATATATAACGCTAGTATAGTTAGCATAGGCTGTGACTGAATGCCCCGGTCTCTCTCCCCTCTCCAAAGCAGCATTTGCTTACCATTGTCATGGGAACAACAGCAGCGCAGTGATATGGAACAGTGGCTGGACTACGTGTGGTATAAATGATTTTAATTCACTGCACTAAACATTTTTTCCATTAGAATTCTATTAGGTCATGATATAATGGTGAATATAATTAATATTATTTTTAAAAAATGTATATAAATAAGAGGGAGAAGCAGTGTTGTGATGACGTACTGAAGGGGGAGTGTCAGAGGCCAAATCGAAGCGTTAGCTACCGCCATGATGGGAAGGCAAATTCCTTTTACTTAATTTTTTATATATACAATATTTTCAAACCAACTTAAGGTAAGATAATTACCATAGAGTGCTATAGAATGGAAGTATGTGCCTGACAAAAACGTAATACCTCCACTTTAATACATACATTTAAGAATTATATGGTAATTCTATTTGGTAGCCAAATAGAAAAAGTAATTCTGTTATGAGGGGACACAATCAATATACCTTTTATGCTCGTTGCAGGTTTATCTACAAAATATATATTATAAAATCTTGATTTAATGTAATGATTCCAGAGAGAAAAAGCCAAAAGGAAGAAAGAAAATGTTTCCCCTTCAGATTAACAGAAGTTCAAAGTTAAAACATGAAACATAATTTATTCTTAGTAAGTTAGGAGAGAATTAAGAAACCTCAATGTCATAATGACCTGATATGTCTTAATAAGTGTCCAGTACAACTTTTAAACCTTTTTATGGCTTTGTTTGGCTTTCTTCTCAAGTTTTTCCTAAACCACTTTTAATGAGCCCGCGGTCAGACCAGAGGCATGTTTGGCTGTAATAAACCCTAATAGCTCTGAAGTGAGGGGCTCCTGACAGTGTTAATAATCTTATGTAACAGAATAAGCTGAATTCTACCTAAACAACAGCACGGCCCAAAGGGAGAATGTATCTGACACGTAATTGTAATCGTGACCGTAACATTCAAATTCACAAAATGCAATTAAGTTATCAAAAAGACAAGTTTCTTTGCAAATACTGAGTGCGATTATTGCAACTATGGGCCATAGGCAGGGTAGTTACGTAATAATATAAATTACTTCCTACAGTTAAAAAGTCACACAGGTGGCAATAGGCTATCTATTGCCCAAGGGCAGACTGATGGAAATGCAGCAGCCATACCACACCATCATTTTTTCTTTCCACGCCACTCTACCTCTGATCATATTATAACTCAATGATTGGTGGTTTGAATCCAGCTTGAGACTGTTTACTGCTGTTGTGTCCTTGGGCAAGACATTGAATCCACATTTGCATGTGGTTGATTCTGATTCAGGGGTTGTGTGACTGGTGTTTGGTTGTAGTCAGAGAAGCCATGTCTCTGTCAGTGTGCTCCAGGGCAACTGTGGCAACAAGTTTACCACAACCTGGGTGACTGCACTGAAAAAAGTGCACATTTACATGAAAAACCTTTCATTGTTTCAGTTTACTAAAGTAAATCAGTCCAACTAGAAATATGTGCATTCAACGTCCATGGACTATTTCACATTGATACAAGTTAAGAAATCTCAAATACTGAAAAAATGCACATGTCTTCTAGTTGGACTGACTTAATTAGTATTTTAAGTAGAGCAGTGTTTTACTTTTTTCAGTGGAGTGAATGAATGCTGCAATTGTAAAGCATCTTCGAGTGTCCAGAAAAGTGTTGTGATTTATTATTATTATTATTTAAGGCCATATGGTTGAAGTGTATTGCCCACAGACAGAATTGCAGTAAATGGGTGGGGATTGCACCAGTAACCTTTTGGATATTGTACAAAATGCTTTACCTATATCTGTCAACCATCTCTTGAGGAACACAGGCAGGACATGCAGACTCCGCTCAGAAAAATAGGCGAATCAAAGCAACAATGTCCCTGCTACCAGACAGACAGGGCTAACGACTCTGCCACTGGTGCTACTGGTAATCCCTGCTTCTTTAACTTAACCCTGACTTATGACCCTCTCCCTCTCTGCTTTCCGACCATCACAGCGACATAATATGAAGTGTTACAACTTAACCAGAACCAAACGACTCCGGCTTTGAAGAACTAATCCGGGTTCACCCCAGAGGCCCCGCCGCGTGAAACAGGATCGGCTTTTTACCTCTAATAACTTCTTAATTTAGTGGAAAGGTGCTCTCTGGGGGCCCGGTAAGCCCCATGAACACACAAAAAACATACATACACACACCCTAAAAAACACAGATGCATGGTAGCCTAAACATGGGATCATGTAGAGAAACACAGGGCCTGGTTTAGATTTGATTCTATTTTAGACCTTATCGAGTCCTGGTTTAGTCCTGATTTTGACCTGATTTTGACTCTGATTTTGTCCTAGTGTTTATTCTTGGTTTAGGCCGGTCTTGGTTTAAGTTATGGTTTAGTTCTGTTTTAGACCGTTTCTCAAATGTATTTTTTGTTTTAGTTAAGATCGAATTTAGTCCTGGTTTTGATTTTTGGTTTGACTTTTGCTAGTTTTTGAGCAACTTTAGAGGTTTAACTCCTGGTTTAGTACCAATTTAGTCCTAGTTTTGACTTGCGCTTAGTCTAGACCTACTTTTGATATACACACACAGACATAGGTAAACATTCATACATTTTACAGTTAGTTACTTCCTTACAAAATATCATGTGTCCTTGGGTGCTCCACAGTCCACACATTGTGAGATTTAGTTCCCATATATAAAGTGAAGTGAAACTAAACATTGGTGCCATAAAACAGAAAATTTAATTTGCGCTGTATTTATGATTTTGTGTGTCGGGGCTTAAAGCGAATGAGATGAGAACATTTATTTTAGAGATAAATAAAGAAAAGAGATGATTGTCTTCCACAAAGCCTTGAAGACTCAGTGCATCATATGGTTAAATAGAAGTCTTTTAGTGTAAAGAGTAAATGTTGTTTAAAATGACTTATGTAAAGAAGAAGAAGAATTATATGCATTAGGTTTCTTAATATATGTATTCAGCATGAAATAAAATAGTATGAATTTATGAGAAAGACATGGCTGATAGCTTAAAGACCATCTTGACATTTTGTGATATAAAAATAATGAATTGTAGAGATAGTAGTATGATTACCGACGCCAGAGGCTGAAGGTTATGTAATCGTCACCGTTGGTTTGCGTGTTTGCGTGCGTGTTTGTTAGCAGGATTACGCAAAAACTACTGCACGGATTTGGATGAAACTTTCAGGGAAGGTCATCTCTAGTTTGAGAAAAAAGTGATTAAAATTATACATCTGCGATGAATATGTATCAAGTAATTAATTAATTAAGCTTAAACCTGAGAATGCAATAACTCCAAAAGCTCTTGCCAGATCTTTTTCCAACTTTCTGGACAGTTACATATAATGAAGACACTGACATATATTGACTTTTGTACTTCTATGACAAATAATAATTAATTAAATAATTATAATTACTTGGACCAATTTGATTGAGTTATTAATCCTGCAATAACTCCAAAAGTTTTAGCCAGATCATTTTCAAACTTTCTGGACAGTTACATATGATGAAGACGCTGAACTAGACTGAG
>JAVQKG010066848.1:0-12311 GCA_036025885.1 Hypseleotris bucephala
ATCATTTTTATTTAGTTTTACCAGCAATCAGACAAGCAACCCAGCACTGCCAAATAACATTGCAGATCAAAATCTATCCAGGTTCAAACTTTTGTGTTAGTAGCTATCTTTGTCATCGCTATAATTTAGAACAATAAAATAAACCTAGCATCAAAATCCAATTACCTGTTTCTTCTTCTACCACTTCTATCTTAGGAGCTACACCCTGCTGTCTCCACCCTGAGCAGAACTGCATTTCTGTGTCATTACAACAACATACCCCACTGCCTAAATCCTATTCTCCCCTTTCCGTATTCAAAGCTAAAGCCAGCATTTCCATTTCACACCTTATGGCCCTGTGCAACTTAGCATATATTATCAGGTCTCACTGTCTTGAGCAGGAGAGGCGGTGCACGTGAGTGGCTGTGAGGAGATGCAGTTCCTTAGCACTCAGCAGCGACCTTGTAGACACATCTCTGTTGGATTAAAAACAGAAAACACTAAAGCTCCTCCATTGTTTATGACTGAAGAAAAATCTGCTCATAGAAATTACATGGGATTTTGCGACAGTTGATTGCTTTGTGAAATGTATTAGACAAGAAAAAGAACTGTCTGTATGGTGTTCAGGGACTTTTGCAGCTTAAATAAGTGACAACAGTATTTGAACGGCATTTGTTTTGGTAAAATTAGTGGATGTAGCGCTTTAGAAGTTGTCAAAATTATAGGTTGGTAAGAACTATATGCGGCCAAATGTGTCCAGGTCTGCTCTTAAAATGTTTTTGCTTGTGGTAAAAATGCACTGCACAAATAACACATTGACCCTATCTGTTGAGAGTTAATGCTACACTTTATTTTCACCTATCTAAGAGCATTAGAGTAGAAGTCATAGGGTTGAAGTCAAAGCAGAGATGCACAAACTTCCCTCTTCCCAGACACTTCCCCCACCTCCTCTGTGTGGAAAATAAAACTCACCCTTTACATTTTGATTTTTTTGTGCCAACTAGCTACCAAGAAATGCTTTTCAGTCTCATTGTTGGGGATAGATATTAGGTGGCCATAATTAAATTGTCCAATATCTGTGCTTTATATTAACCAAAAATGTATCCATTTACCAGTTTCCCTCAATGCAATCAAAGGAAGTGTCCGTAGATCTTTTTGCAAGCAATGTCATCCATTGTAGAAACATATGTATTGATTTATTCAAATGAAAGTGTCAGTTTGGACAATATTGATAGCAAATCCAAGATTAAGATGGATCTGTACCAATACAATTCACATATTTTCTGAAATCCTAATTGCCCTTCTATTCAACACGGTTAAAGACAATTGGACATGGTCATGTTTTTAGCTGCTTTTATTATTTCCACATCTTTGGAATTCCATCTCACAAGCCAATCTAGTATAGAACAGAGAAAGAAATGCATTGTCAAATGACTTTTACTTACTAAAATGTATCTACTCATCCACCAAATATCAAAAATCAAGTAAAATTCAACTTTAATGTTCTTTGATACATTTTGTGCTATTTCTTCTTTGTCTTTTTAGCATTTTTAGCATTGGTAATTCACACAGATTGTAAATGTTTACCAGAATCATTAGTCCGGCTTCTCTGTGTCCGTGCTCTGAATTGACTCGGAGGAAGGCTTGCTGTCAGTTGTCATCTGTGCATAACAAGGTCGATTGCCTGCGCTGGAGTCATTTGTTCTTGTCAGGGCTGTTGAGGGCTCTTGTTGTTGGTCAGCTGTTTTTCCTGCTCAAGCACTATCACAACACTCTTCCACCGAACATAATTGGCTTGGAGGGAGCGCCTAAACCACCATGCATTTCTAATGAGCAGAATTTAGCCTCTCATCAACTGGTGGCCAGGAAGAGGGAGATATGGGGAAGAAGCACAGTTGCATAAAAGGCTTAAGAGGTGGGCTAAGTAGGCAGTGAAAATTGTGTGACGTTGAATTTTGGACAAAGTGTGTTCAGTATTACCACGTTTGTGTGTATTTTAATGCATTTTTGTTGTGGTCAAAATAAAATAGCATCACGTTAATACAGTGCTTTTCTGAGCTCTTAGTGCTTTACAAGTAACTGCATTCATTCTCTCACTCCCTGGTAGCGATCTGTCAGCATAACTAAACTAACTCAAAATTGTTATGTAAATTTACAGTTTTAAACAATCAATTCACATTAAATACTTTTTTAATCGTTTGTCTTTCAGGACAGCCCATAAGCTCATATGGGATGACAAATGGAAGTCTAGTCTGTACTTGTCAACCATAAACTCAAAAATATCAGAAAAATATATTTGGTGTCATTTTGAAGTCTCAGTTATAGTTACAGTAGTATGTTTAAATGATTCACTTCCATTATTTTCATTAGAAATGTTAACATGTCATGTTTTACAGTGGAACACACATCACAACAACACAAGGCGGGGGTGAAGTGTCTTGCCTAGGGAAACAACACTAGATGTACTAGATCCATTTTTAATACTTTTGCCATGAAATTCTGTGAAATCCATACCATACAAGAAAATATAAACTATATTCTAAATTAAACGCTACATTGCCCAGACCATTTCTCTAAACATGTGTGGTACAATCCTCTCTTATGAAGGAGTGGGTGTCTTTTTCTCTAGAGGCCTGTGCATGCTATATTGCCATGTTAAAGGCATTCATGCATGTTACAGCCTGGCATCAATGTAATAGGCCTAGAACATACATGACAGCCTACGTGTGTGTATCTGTGACAGGGAAAAAGATAGACCTTGATAGAGGGCAGGAGATTAGAAAGAATGATATATAGAGCCAGCGTTCGTGAAAATACCCTCAAAAAACCCCACTAGTGAATCTATTGAGCAAAGCAGCTTCTTCTTTTTGATCGACAGACGCTTTCATCAAATGAGGACCGGCAACTCAAAGAAAGAAGTTAAAAAAAGAGAGAAAAAATGCATAAAGGAACACCAATTTTGTCCCTTCAATAGACACACACAAGAGGGGGAAATAGCATGTTCTCTTGTCCGTCAGTGACTCAAGAACCATTAGCCTAATTATATGGAGGGATTGAGACCAGAGAGCGACTGACTACAGCGTGCTATGTCTATTGGAGACAGAAGGGGAGACAGAGATTTAGGTAGGGTGCACTAATTTGAAGTTAACATGAAAAGACGAAGACAGCGAGAGGTTTAATTAGATAGTCTTTTAAAAATAAGACCCGACACAACAGGAAGCAGCCCCTAAAAAAGAAACATTATGGAGCTGTAGCGTTGTAAAGTGCGTTGCTTCAAGGCTTGGACCCTATTTTAGCCTGTTTTTGACAACTACAAACAAACACCATCATTATCAGTGAGTTTTATACAGGAAAACCTACAAATAATGATTGGCAAATTAAATAGTTTTGACCAAGTCTGATATGGAACCATACAGTGCAGTGGTTGTTGAACTTTGCTGTAGGCCTTCACCAAAAGCTTGACATTGCCACCCGTCAAATGCTCTAATTTTGGCTAGCAAATCAGTCACTTCAATTAGCCTCCCAGGCCAGTTGTATTGTATAGATTAATCTTAACTAGTTTAGTGTTGACTTTCTGCTAATGCCTCCTGTACACTCTCATCATAACAGAAGAAAAACAATCGCCACTATTTGAACATGACATTTTGAGGTTTATTTTTGTTAAGTTACAATTGTGGATTCATAGTTTAGAGACCTAGATACTAACTCCAATCAATCACAAAGGATTAGTAAAAAAAAGGCTTTAGGTTACAAGATTTAGGCATCAAATAAGCTCTATGGTAAAACTATTCAACCTGACCTCAATTGACTTTCATTTTATATTTAGACTGGCTTTTACCATGTCATTTTACCTTGGATGGACTTTTGCTCAAAACAGAATTCATTTTTTGGTATGAGTTGTTGGAGGCAATCCCGGCCGCTTTGAGTGAGAATGAGAAATGTAATCTATGTTACCATATTGTTTGTGCCAAGCATTCACACATGACCTGTCAATATAATTGGCCTATAGGCAGCACCAAACTAAAACAGGAAAGGTATCAACACTGTTTTTCCAATTTAGTTTACGAGCTTAACTCATCCTAAAATGCTTGCTTAGTTTGCTTATTGCATGCATTTCTTACAGTGGCTGAAGAAGCTGTTTTGCTGACAAGGAATATAATCCTCCTTTGAAAATTTGGTATGCCGGTCACAACCAGCTCCAAAATGCTTAGCTTGAAAAAGGTTAGCAAAAAGTCATATCTCATAAGACTCTTGTCCTGAAGCAACAGAGGTTAACACGTGTACGTACGGTTAACGTTACTTGTGGCTGGACATCACTGAAAAAACAATGACATTAAGAAAGAGCATAGCATTCTCCTCCTTATCCTTAAAAGGTTATGTTGAGTCTTCAGGGAATAAATTCAAGTGAATGCAACAACATCCCCCAAAGTGACAGTAACTCCGTGTGTTTGTTTGTGTGTGTGTTTGTGTGTGTGTGCTATGGGCGGGAGGGCACGAGGAGGGAGGCGGGGTAGTGCATGGGAGCGCGGGCTTCTGCACAATCACACACAAGCCACGAGCGCAAAAGGAATATAATCTGCCATTCCCTCATCCTCCCCCCGCTGTCTGCCCCCTGCTCCCACGTTTTCATCTCCTCTTGAACTATCCGGGCATTTAATTTTTAATGATAACGCGTGGTGCCGCATGCTTGTTTTTATTCTGCTTTTCTTGTGCGCACTCGCTCTATCTCTCCTCTCTCCAACGCGCTGTGCATCTCTGTCCGCCACCTGTTAGTTAGTCTGCCTCCTCATACCGCGCAGGAATCCACTTGGTTTTTATGAGGAGTTTGTCTGTTGCTGCTACCACTAAGGTAAGTCAACATTTTGCACACTTTTAGCTAATAATTAGGATTTCCAATTGCTTCCTTGTCCATCCAACATGCTTTGTCTTTGCGTAATTGTCCACTTTCTACTTTGAGCACATTCTAACATGTAACAAACTAAGCTAAATGAAAGCTAACGATACGATTTCGCTCTTTTACATAATATTTTCTCCCAACAACCAGGTGCAACACGTGTCAGTATGTTTTTATAACCCACCTACCCACTGTCACTTCGCTTTCACGCCCGCACACACGCTGGTGTAAAACGCACGCTGTCACAATGAAGTTTACTCATCACTAGACATCTTAAAATACATTGGCCCCTAATTGACAAGGGCTCACTGTCACCAAGCTTAAGCTATTGATGTGCCCGACTATCAAGCCCTAATGACTAGCTTTACGGTGAGAGGCAATGCACTATACCATCTGCCTGTCTGTCAGCCCCGGAGCTTGTTTTTTAGGTGAATTCCGCTTGTGGAGTAGACCGCTGCTGGGGTCTTCTTGTGGGAAATGAGAACATGGGACCTGATGCACACGAACTACAGGTGAAGTGTTGTACTGAGGAAGTGGGAGTAGGGTCTGAGGGCTTATAATGTGACTTTAATTAGTTGTGAAAGAGCTAAAAGTGAAACAGGGGGTCGCATGTTGCACAAAGATGGATATCCCTAACGAGTAAGTGGATTATTCTAATTTTGGACACCACCAACCAGGGGCGATTTTAGGGTTAGAGGTTTTTTAGGGGCAACAGGGCACTGCACTCTGGATTGTGTATGACAAAATATTGCTGCGAGGTCTTACACAAGTAGCTCAAAGTTAATTTGATTTGTCACCAACCTTTAGAATATAGGCTACAATGTAAGATAGGCTACTACTTCAAAGGTTTAATGGATTGAAATATGTCTAAATAAGACTAACGCGGGTCTAAACCTAGGATTAAAGAATAAATTGGTGGCTAGAAAATGATTACAAGACAAACGATTACATTAAAGTCTAAAGTAGTTTTAGTTGTGCATGTTCAACCTTCTTACCAAAGCAAGATTAGAACAAACTGTCTCAATCAAAACTTACAAAAGATTTCAGAGTATCACTAGAAAGACCCTGTGATCCACCAATGTTAGCCATACCATAGTTTAAGAACCGCTGTCCACGTGATTGCATAATACGAGGCCAGGGGGGTGTACGTATGCCTAAATGACTGGAATATACAGATCTGTTTGTGTAAATATATTTCTATATGTTACTAGACAATAATGGTTTTCACTAGTCAGAAATTAAAATAAAGTATAGAATAAACTCAGTGAAATGTGCAATTTTCCCCCAATTTGTTAAACAGCAATGAAAGATGGCTACAGTATGACATAAAAGGCACATTTGTTTAGCCAAGCCAGGCAATTTTATTTTTATAGTACATTTAAAAACAACAAGTTGAGCCAAAGGGTTTCACAGCGAAAGAGGAATACTGCACATGTTTAGAAGAGGGTTAAAAACAGAGTAATAAAACATTTACATAATAAATTAATTGTTATATTTAGAAAATTGCCAAATTTTCTGTCATCATCTTAGAATTCTTAATTCAGATTAAGGTACATGATTTAGTTAGGGCTCCTTGTATATAATTGCTTATTTTATAGGTTTTTAAAAAAAGTCAGATATATAAAGTGAAAGTTAATATCCTACTAGCCACAATTCAAATCTACTTCCATTGAGCTGGTTTGCTAGTGCTGGTGTCAATGAGCCCTGGTTATAAGATAATGATGAAAGGAGAAGATGAGAAATATTCCAGCTGGCAGCACGAGGGTGATCAATCATAGACTCGCTGTGAGCTTCTGCTGCCCCCCCACGGGCCGCGCGCCACCAGGGCTCCAGGCAGCAGTCTCTGATGGTGGTGGTATAGGGCTGGTTGTGTTGGTGGTGGAGGAGCTTGAGTTGCTCCAGCTCTTGGCCACATCTGCCAGGTCCGCGAGGCGACTGACTGACTGTGTGCATTATATCAACAAGCAGCAGTGTGCCAGCCAGCAACAGATTCATATACGAGTGCAGAGGAATTATTGAAGTGCATGTGATGCTCTGTGGCATGTTGGTGCAAACTGTTTTTATATGTAAAGATATGCTAATGTGACTAGGTACAGGGTTATTTATATACTCTATGGTCAATACATTTGTGTGAGTCAGACTGTACTGATATAAAGTTATGACAATCTGCTAATCTGGTGTTACAGTGCATTCATTTATGCTCTTTTTACTGTAACAATGTCGTTGTTTATATAAAAATAAAAATAAATGGTATTAGGTATGATTGGATTGGATTGAATGTACACTGAATTTTCATTTTAAAAGATTTATAAAGACATGATAGAAGTAGTCTGTGGTGTTTTGACCTACACACCATTTGGATTGAAATCCAAATTGTGATCTTGGCTTAGTAAAATTATTTTTTACCATATCCCTCACCCCTAAGTCGTGCATTTTACCTGCAGAAAATTTTTAGAAGCTGATAAAAGTCAATGACTGTTTAAATGAATTGCGTCGTTAATGATATGACGACTGGGAAATCATACAGTCTCAGTACAGAAACTCTCCAAATGTTCCACTTTGAGATCTGGAGGTTTAGATCAATGGATAAACATTCAGCACTGGACAGACAAGGACATTAAGGAAAGTCCACTTTAACTGGGGCCACCCATCATCGAACCTTTGTGTACTTTAGCTTGAACTGTAAAGGTTATTCACACTTGGCATGCACGTGTCTTTCATTGCTACAAACTACATCCAAACCTTTCATTTTATTATCTAACCTGGATGACTGAGAATCTTAAAGACACCTTTTCAATCTCACTCAAACATATCCACAGTAACCTACATATTGAACAAATCTGAACAGTGCAGTAGTTACTTCAATCTTTTGTAATCATTGTTAAATTTGATAACACAAGTGTGAGACAAGAATCTGGTAAAGGCTTTTTGTCTAAATATCCAAAATGACTAACATCTTAAAACAGTCTGTTTTGCCTCCACTTTTCTGACTTATTCTGTAATTGTAGACTCATTTAACACCAGCAGGAAATGACAGAGCTGTGACATTTTATATTAATTATTAAAGGTCTACTGTCAAAGAAGATAGAGCAGTCTTTTTGCTGAAAAATAAACACCATCTCTATTTTTAATCCTTAAAATGACAAGAAGGATGGTTTTCCTCATTTAGCCCAGATACGATTGTCCAAACTGTTTCCAAAGAAGCCTTCAATGGACAGGCAGATTTCTGAATAGTGACCAATGTGTCTTAGCCTCGAGTCAGCCCTGGTTTAACTTATGCATATTCATAAAATATTGTTTTTCCACAGCATCTTGGCCTTAAGTGCAGAGAGCTGGTGATGTAACTGGAAAGCTTAATTAAGCAGCGATGAACTCTGACCTCAAGCTCTGGGCTTCTCAAATCATTAACTGTGCAACTGTGACCCTCCAAGGCCCCAAAATGGCCGCCCTGATGCTATCAGTCAGTGCCAGAGGTCTGTCAAAGTCTTTCCAGTCAAATGAGTTGGGAAAGTTTGCAGCTGGTGCATCATAGCACTGTGCTATAAGTCTGTTTCATGTGGTGCCAAGGAAAGGCTGGGTGATGGTGCGTGTTGCGCACTGTTCAGTTCACAGCGAGGGCTGGACCAAACAAGACAAACGACCCTCAGTCTGTCATTCAGATGAAAGTCAACCATCTCAAATCCTCTTCCTCCCGGAGTGTCAGGGTCATATTGACTCAGATTCATCTGTTTACTCGTCCTGTGAACGGTGGGAAATGAAAACGGGCTAAAACAAATGGTCCAGGCGGCTGCGCTCTAGACTGTTATCGTCTGTAATAACCGACATTTCTATACTTGATAGCCATAAATAAGCTAAACAAAACATTATGTTTACAGTGTAAAGATAGGCCCTTATGTCGAATCAAACCGGGAGAGCAGTCTGTCCTGGAGAGCTCAAGGCCAAAGCTTTAAGAAATTGATCAAATGAAAGTTTGATTTCTCCCTCCTCATCGTGGGGTGCACAATCCTT
Organism: Hypseleotris bucephala; assembly: GCA_036025885.1. Taxonomy (NCBI): domain Eukaryota; kingdom Metazoa; phylum Chordata; class Actinopteri; order Gobiiformes; family Eleotridae; genus Hypseleotris; species Hypseleotris bucephala. Next base: position 8,882 of record JAVQKG010066848.1, read on the forward strand.
GGGTCGCCTCCATTGTCTTATGCTATAACTCACAACATTTTGTCAGTATAACTTACAGAATGAAGTTAGAATATCTAAATTCTATAATTTGATATGAGTTTTTTTTTTATAGTGCATGTGATTTGAGAGTAAATGCTTGTCTGTATGTCTCTCTATGTGTGTCCCTTGCATACCCCCATAAGGCCTATAGTCGCCGGGATAGACTCAGCTTCACAACTTACACAGTCACAAAGGCATATATCTTATTTTGTCAGTGCTTAAGATCCAGGATTGTTACGTTCTCCAATTACAGTCATGCTTGAGCAGCTCACACAATTCCTTCTGGGATTACTAGGATTCAAGGAAGACCCAAATTGTCCATTATCATTTATCCTTCTTGACAGACTCGAGTATGTTCAGATGTGTTCAATTGAAATGCTAATTTGTGCACATCCTCTGTCGTATTTTGTCATTTTGTGAGTAATATCTCTCTTCTTTTAAAGGCTCTAATTATGATGAAGGGTTTTTGTGTGAGTGATAAAAGCCTTCAGTGACAGGCCCTTCTTTTTCAGCATATGCCAAATGAGACAGTTCAGTTAGATGTGAAGATATCTGCAGGAAAACAGAATTCTCACTAACCTCGTCTTATTCAGCTCAATATCAGTGAGAAAATGAAGACAGCGATTCAAAACTGTGGTTCCCTGAGTTGGCATATTTCTTTTTCTGGGTGTAATCATTATTCTGCATTAGAAGTCCCCCAAAACCTAAGGTATTTCTTTAAAAAGGAAATACAAAGCATGTCGGAATTCCATTACCTAACTTTTGTGTAAGACAACAATAAGCAGATATATTAAAAAAAATTCAAACAACAAAACAAAAAACATGTCCTCCCAAGAGACACATTCAGAGCTGAGGTTCTGGTTTTATGGCCCATCTGATGATTCACTCTTTTTCTGCTTTTTGCAAAATTCTTCACATGTGCAGATTATATGACATACAGCGATGTGCAAGTTTAGAAGTTTATCTCTGAATGTCTAACTTTTTTCTCTGTGTTGCAGCCCTATGACTGTACGAAAAGGAAAGACCTTAGCCATCTCCATCCAGGAGCACATGGCCATCGATGTCTGCCCAGGTCCCATTCGTCCAATTCGGCAGATCTCTGCGTACTTCCCCCGTCTGTCGCCTACATCGTCATTCTCTGAGCCTCTGTCACCCAGTCACGGTGCTGCGCCCCAGACTCTGAGTCCGGGCGGCGCCGCGGGCCATGGGAGCGTGGCTTCAGGAGGCGGGACCAGCGGCTGCCTGTTGTCGCCTCTGTTACCGGGGGCGGCGGGAGGCGGGGGCTCGCTGTCCGCCATGAGCAGCATGGATACCTCCATCGAGATCGACAGCTGTGACAGCGACGATAACAGTGAGTCATCGGGATAAGCCATCACCTGGTGGCATTAAAATGAAGCTTGTGCCGAAGAGCAGACGGCAAATGTCACACAAAGTTTGAGCGTACAGCAGGAGCCCCGGCTCCAACACAGAGAGTGTAGACAGGACCAGAGCCATGAGAGTAATGACTCTGCATCCATCCTCACCCAGCCCATAACAACATCAGCATCCCAGAGCGACCTGTAATCAACTGGTGCTCCCCCGCAGCGGTGTAGCTTAAATGACAGAGGCACTATTGTCGTACAGTAGTGCTGTACAGTGTCGTTAAGCCTCTCATAATCAAACATAAGAGCTCCAGTGGAATGTTGCTGTTGTCATGGTGATGAGATGCACCTGAGCCACAGCCTCAGACTCATCACCTTTAAACAAAACAAACTTAAAATCAACTGTCCCCCTCTGCAGCAGCTCCCCGCATCTTTGGACACATCTTTGGCACGTTAAATATCCAGGCTTTAGGATTTCTTCATCTAAATTATACCATTAGCATAAAGAGCCTGAGGTCCCATCTGTTGTGTTCAGCCAAATGTGTGTGTTTTCATTTGTCATTATCATTTGGGTATAATATGTATCAGGGTGGTACATTTTATCTCTTTATCTCTAAAAACACTTTGACCTAAAGCCGGATTTATTAAACATATGTGCCATGATTTATGGGATTGTATCTGTTGCTGTTTAGCCCCGTGTCTTTAACAGTTCTTTCAATTCCTTTTTCTCTTGATAAGGTCTTACCTCGAGCAAACTTTGACTGTCCAATAAGGCTTTTTCGTTTTATTCCTGTTGCCACTCTTCTAGGGAGTAAAATAATCAGTACAAATGCAATTACCAAACTAACAGCCTCATAATTGCCTCGCAGCTTCCTTGGGGACACTGGAGTTTGACCTGCTATACGAAAGTGCAACCAGCTCGTTACACTGCACGGTGCTGAAAGCCAAGGTACGTATGGTCACAACAACAAAAGACAACACATCCTGCCCTAATACGTGTCAATTTTATGGACTTTTCAGAGCTTTCTAACATGTTATATTGTATTTTACTTCAATGAGTGCATAATTTAGCTTTCTATGTAGACAAGTGAAGAAACTACTGTCACTTTCCATATTTTGCATAGTAGTGAAGTGGGTGTGGGCAGCAGGGAGAAAGAGGGCATCAGTTGAGAGAAAACAGTTCTAAACACAGTGCAACAATTTTGAATAAATATGGGATGTTTTAAATTACAAAACTTGCTAATGTAGTTGTAAACGGGGCAAAAAAAAATCATTAAAGACAATACTCACCCAGGACATGAACTGTAGACCTCCTGCCTTCAGGAAGAAGATACAGGAGCCTTAAAAGCCGGACTAACAGACTTAAAAAAACGTTTTTATCACTGGGCTATTGCACCATGAAAACACACTGACGGGTTAACTAAGGACTTGATTGATTTGACACTGATTTTTGAGACATTGAAATTTTGTTGCACTTGCAATGACAAATAAAGCTTCTGACTTGTTTTAGAAGAATCTAAAATGAGACAGTGAGAGCAGCTTCTGGAGATGTGGACACAGAGGGCTATGGGCTGACTCAGTGGTCTTTAAGAAAGACCTTCCTCACCTGTGTGTAGAGGTACAGACACTGAGATATCAACTGGAGTACTAGATCTTCTTTAGTGAGGAGTTTGAGGAGATGAGGCCTTCATGCTGGGTGGTATGTGACGTGCAGCAACAGGCGAGCGTAATCCAAAAATAATCTGCTAATCTGACTGTAATTAAACAGATGGAATAAGGACTTTACTGCTCGCCTCAAATAAGTCCCCTGGAACCCCTGGGAGGCCCCTGAGAACCCACCAGAGATGACTGTCTATCTGTAAAAACAACATATTAAACTACCTGATTTCTTTTTCCTTGTATTTTGGCAAAGATAATGATTTATTTTGTTCATTTAGTCATGATGGTGCCAGTCATTTCCAAATGGGAATTCAAAACAACTTGTTATGCATAAATATTTTGTGTTTGATGATGCAAAATGTAAAATGGTA
>JAVQKG010066864.1:0-13873 GCA_036025885.1 Hypseleotris bucephala
AAAAGTGAATAAAACTTTGTTGATAAAGCTGATGTTTATTAAATCAATCTATTCAACATAATTATTGAAAACCATTTCCTCTAATATTGTGTACCTGACGTAAAAACACACATGTAACATTTTACAAAAATGTTATATGTGGGTTTCCAAAAACATCTGAAAAGGCCTTGACCTCTCGGGCCACTGACCTTGCTAACTGCTTGCAAAGCCTTTTTACATTCCTCATACTGCGCAGAGTCTTTAGGTGTCTTCTGACAAATAGTCTGCAAAGAAACAAGGGCAGCAATCAATACATTTAAACATTATCTCGCAAACATCTACAAGGAATTCAAACTTTTAGCCTGCAACACTATCAAGGGTTCGATAAAACATTTAGGCTGTGGGAACAATTGAAGTCCTACTAAACTTTCTCAGGATCTAAAAGTCAGTAAGTGTGTAAGCATAAACCCCGGAGTCCCTGGAGAGAGATAGTGACGGAATAGGCCAGACCGGGACACTCAAGTGGTAGGAAAAATGGGAAGAGTGGGAACGCCGTAGGAACAGTGTGTAGTTTTGCCAAAGGAAGCAATCAATTTTTAAAAAATGGAACAGAAGGTGACGTAAAATAAGTATCTAACAGTATAGGATGATGTCAGGTCATACAAATGTTGTTGGGGTTACAGAGTTAAAAGGCAGAACAGTCTGTGTCCAATTGAACTAAGGCTATCCAAACAAAGTATTGCATAAGAGTGAATGGTATGAGGTGAATGTACTGACATCCATGAGCAGGGGCAGCCGGGTGATCCTCTGCATGGGAAGAATCAGGAACGATATCATTGGGAGGTTCCTGCAGTCCGGGTCACTCTCAATCCTGGTCAGCACCTCCTTAAATACTGGATTCTTTGACCTGAACAAGTGTACATAAAAAGAACATGTAAACAGTACAGTTCAAATGTTTTAGTATCGATTAACTGGTAGGTAAACAGCTTTAAAAATATTCAGTTTTAGGTTTTTTAGTTAGTTTATAGCAGATATATAAAGTAAGGATTCAGAAGAAATATCTAAATTCTCCTGTTGCCACACTTGTTTCAATCATTTTTTAAAGCATAACAAGAATACATTCACTACAATGTACCTTCAATATAAATCTGTAAGTCTTTATATTATTTTTACAACATATAATTAATATGACACCATAAAACTATCATTTGAAATAGCATGTAGCATGTCAAAAGTAATTTAACATGCTGTTTATCATTAGCCGTCCATAACTTTAGCCTGTTTTGTTTTTTGCATGTTACTACTCACACAAGCCTTTGCAAGGTCCGCTGCTGATAGACTTCATTGGAGCAGTAGGTGATGTAAGGATCAAAGTTGGACTGAGCGTGCTTGCAGACAATGTCACTAATGTCATTGATGACTATACTTTGCTGGTGTCTCTCTTCCAGCTCACTGAAAAACCTAAAAACACAATGAATAACAATCAGTAAACACTCTTTTACATATCAAAAGCTTGAGTCAGTGCCATCAAATGTTCTGCCAGTGCTCACTAGGGGAAACGGGATATAGTGACAGATACAAAGTCAGGGAAGCAGGAAGCCTTGCTAGCACATGTCAAGATCCCAGTGGAGGAACTCCACACAGTTTAAAATTAGACAGACGTCCATTAACCACAACACAAGGGCTTTTCCTCTTCCTGAACAGCACCAGATGGAGGCTATAACGGCACACCAAATGTCCCACTTCAATAAATGCAGTCTGCGGTCAAAATGACAAACAGGAAACAGTCAAACACACCGAGAACAATGACCTTGACTTGCATTGAGATCATCTGTAAAAACTCACCACAGCCCTATCACTTCTAACAAAAAAAAACATTGTAACAACCACAGGACCATGCCTCCTTTAAACTTTGCCCCTTGCTAATGAGAACATGAGGATTCACGATAAGGGCAAAAGACACATTACATGTCCTTTGACCTCAGTTCTAAAGGTGGATCAAGAGATTAAAAAGGTCAAGGATGCTCAAGTTCAGCTGAGGAAAAAACAGCAACTTATCATGGAAAAAGTAGGTTACAATTATAAGGTGAATGAACAGGAGTTTGAGATAGAAATACATCAATGTATTGATATAACGCTCTAGCGTAGTAGTGCTATATTTAAAGATCAAATAATGGCTATCGTATGTCTTTGCCCAGAGGCTAGGTCTGAAACACAATGAGAAGCACACCTGCATACAAAACAATTAACAACCTCAGACTACATCACAGAAGCCCTCCAGTCATCTGATAGTACATCCGCATCACAATACTGTAGAATGGAGGTAAACAAAAAAATTTCCACTGCTTGTTAAACAGTGCTGCTGGTCATTTTATACCCTATATCTCTGTCCACGGATTGAATTCAGTGATTGACAAACTTGTATGCTGTTGTCAGCCTTGGTGTATGATTAACAAGAAAGGTAAAAAAAACACTCTCATGGAGTTAATAAAAATTGCACAGTTAGCATTTTTTTATGTTTGCAGTGTTGTACAATGGATTAATTAATCTTAATAATTCTTATTTCAGGGGTTGCGGGTGACAGGAGCCTATCCCAGTAGCTATGGGTGAGGTACACCATGGAGAATGGCCAGTTAGTCAGGGGGCTGACACACTAGGGGCATTTTCGACCCCTACATGTGCATGTCTTTAAGTATTAGGAGTAAGCCAGGGTAACCAGAGAGAACCCACAATAACACTAGGAGGCATGCATATTCCACTTAAAGAAATCAGAAAAGCATAACAAAAATGCTCAAACAGAAGTTATATTTGCAGATACTTACTTTTTACTTGCTTCACAGACATCAGTGATGTTGGAGAAGAGGTGGTGGTGTTCAGTCTTGGTCATGGCCTCACTCAGCTCTAAGGAGTTCTTGAACATTCGGATCAGGATCTCCAGACTGTGGAGGTACGAGTGCTCGGATGAGATCACCTCAAAGATGGCCTTGATGGAAGAGCATAAAGTAGTTAACAAGGCTGGATTGTCATAATTATAAAAGTATGACTTATGGCCCTTGAAAAGGCTTTTAGTTCGAAGTAAAAAATATTTTTTAAATCCACCAAATGTAAGACATGATTTCCTCTACCTCTTGTCTTTTGCGTTCCTCTTGGCTTAGACGCTCCGAAAGGCCACTTTTCTTCACCTAAACAAAAACAGAACACTGTGTCAGATAATAAGCATTCTTTATGTTTAGCAATGTGCTTCAGTTATTTATTCTTGGAAGGCTCCTTTAGTTCAGAAGTTGTTGCTATGTCTGACCGCCATTTGTCTTCACACACAATGAAAGCACTTTGCATTCCACACTGACTCAGGACTCATTATAGCAGTTGTACAAAATGCCCTTGAAGCAATTTGTCTAAAAATTAAGCTAAAGTAAAATAGGTTTGCATGATACCATTGAGTCAAAGAAAATAGGTATTTTAAAAAATCTGTCCAAATTATGTTAAAGACTTGAGTTTTAAACATACTAAGCTTGCATTAACAAAAGAAGCATAGATTATTTTTGTTGCGGTTTTCTCTTGCTCCACATAGTCAATGCTCAGACAGATATTCAGTACATTTGTTTTTTCTTCCATTTGCTATACATTCCTGGCACAAGGAAGTAGCCTGCTGCATAAGCTCTGCACCTATCTATCAACCCTATAGCTCTCAGCAAACACTCAGTACAAATACACAGGCAGAACCAAACACCTTTGAACATGTGATCTACTTTATTATTTACTTTTCCAAATTCAGCTAAGTTAGTTATCTGGCCAATCATGCCTTCAATTCCACACTGAACTTTAATCACCCTTGTAATTAGCCTGGGTGTAACCAAGATACTATCAACTTTATATCATTATGACATGGCATGGTTAGAGAAGCAACAAACAATACAAATCTGATGCCAAAATGAAAGAGTTTTCATCAAACAAGGTGACAGGTGAAAAGGAAGGGAGGAGCTAGGTGCTAAGAGACTTGTCTAAAAGATAATGACATACTAGCATCTTAACCTGCTTGTCTGGTTTGTGTGTTGAATGTATTGTTCTGTATGAGCTACGAAGCTAAGAACTTATCGAGCAAATATGTAGTTCAAGTCTAGACGTAGTTTAGGTTTAGTCCTGGTTTGGACCTGATTTAGACCTTGTTTTGTCCAAGTCTAGATCTGGTTTAGTCTACTGTCATTTTAGTTCTTGTGAAAAGGTTTGAGAATTGCTTTATCGTTAACCACGTTCCTACCAGTGAATGAACACATGATCAGCATTTGCTCCTATGGGCTTTCCCAAATAAAGAAGTTAATTGATACATATTTCTCTATGTCTCCCTTTACGGAATTATGTAAAACCCTGCCCCAATGCACTTCATTCTAGTGGCTGCATTTCAAGCATATTTTCTGTCTGACGAATCAGTAAAGCTTATACGCAAATTGGCATCATTCCCAGCAGCTCCTCCAAGACTTCCTGTAGGTCTTACTGCCTCCGTGCCCAAAAGACAACGCACTCCTCTACTCCTTGATAAACAAATAGAGGGGACAGTGGAAGGTATAAGTATAGGGAGGATGGGTAGGACTGTAGCCAAACTGGATAGGACAGCATTCTTCGGAGCACAAGCATTCCAGCTATCCAAAAGACACAAGTTTATAAACAGTAGTGTGTGTTGAGTGCAGAGTGGGAGTGAGAAGGGCTTAGGAATGACAGCAAAACTATATGTGTGTAGGGGTGGGCGATATGGTGATAAAAATCAATCAGATCAGATTGTGATGATCTGCTAACCTAGGAAGATCATTGAATCGTGCATTCATTTATGCTCTACTCATCAATGTCATTTTAACTGTAACAATGCCAGCGTTCACATTAATAAAAAAAACATTACATTATCATGAACATTAGATAATCATTAGACTTAATTTCAGGTTTAAAAGGTTTTATGAAACAGTAGTCTTCTGTGTATGACAAAAACTAAAAAACTCAACTAAAAACGCAATCTTGATCATAATAAAATTGTGATATTATATTTTTCGCCATATCGCCCACCTCTATGTGTGTGTGTGTATGTGTGTGTGTGTGTTATGTCTGACCACACTGAGCTGGCTCCAGGAGGTGCGGATGGGTCTGTACTGCACCACAATGTTGTTATCAGGTTTGGGCTCTCGGGAATCTGCATCTTCATCTGAGTCGTTATGCAAGGCCTTTTCCTGGTAATTCTGATACAGCTCCTCCTCTGAAATGTATTTGTGCTCAATTTAGAACATTTAAAACAAATATAGATAGACCCTTTCAACGTTTGTAAACAGACTTAAATTTCCAACCACTCTGCTACATGTTAGTAATGTCACCGCCTGGATATGAAACATAGTTATTTATTGAACACAGTTACCATTTTGACTGGAGGCAAAATTCTGACTTTTAGGTTGGACAAGTACTTACAGTAATGTTATGACCACCACAGTATTTTCATTGTTTTCTCAGAATTATTCTAGCCCTCACTAGAAATTCTACTGTTTTGTAAAGTTAACTCACTTTTGCTCCAGTCGCCTCCATTCTGGAATTTGGAACATTCCGTATGACAAACACTTTAAAGGGTCTATACTGTCAGGGTTAGCATTAAAACAATACAAAAGAGATGCAAAACTTTGTTACCTTCACTGTCAAAGGTACGTTGGGTAGTCAAAACATTCTTCTTCTCCAGACTCATCTAAAAAAGAAAACATGGCTTTATTTATTTATTTTTTTCATTATTTCAGCCCTGTTATACATATAATTTAATATTGCCTGTACCCCTGTGTCTCATCCTTGACATGGGACCTCTTGTTCTGACCCCCATCTCCAATCACAGAAGCCTTTTGTATGGCATGCAATGTGTAACATTACATCATGTCTACCCATTATAACTATGTTAATTGTTTTCATGCCAGGCCTTGTCCTAAGTTCATCTTTGCTCTATATCTCCCATAATACCGTGATTGTTTAGCCCTTTTACAACATAACCTTTAATCCCAAGTACAGATACCAAATAATTATCTGCACAAAGTAAATATGACCCTTTTAAATAATATAAAAGATTAAGAATTCATTTGGTTCATTATCACAGTGCATTTGGCGTGAAAGAATGTGTTTGTAATCCTGATAAAACATTTCATTTAAACTTTACAGGCAACACACCTTCAATTTTCCTATTCCCAGAGACTTTGTTGTCGCAGGGCTTGAAGGTTTAGCCGTCTTAGGACTTGCAAGTGCATTTGTTGAAAGCTTATTTGTTCCAGGACTTCCAGATTTTAGGGCCCCAAGACTTGTCCCAGGACTAGTAGGGCTCATACTTTTTGTCAGTGAAGGAGACTTATCCATATTAATTTCCTTAACAAGAGGTTGAGACAGTTTAAGACTTTTTGAATCTGCATCATCCATGTCCACACCGCTCACCACAGCCTTCCTGTAAGATGTGCTCCTCAAGCCTCTTCTTAAAGTTCCTGGGCTTTCTGCATCCCCTTCCTCTCTCTGCCCCCCTGTTGAAAAGTATGTCCCCGACTCCACCATGCTAAGAGCTTTTGCGGCACGCTTTGACGGCTCCAGCCCCAGCAGACCGGCTAACCCTTGGTGGCTTGGTGCCCCGGGGGGAGAAGTCATCTTGTGTCGTGAATCACATGCCAATCCTTTAGGAATAAGTTGCTGAGTGCCCATTTTTAGAGCAGCGGGACTGTTAGTGCTTAAGACAATGGGTGGAGGGGGAGAGATAGAGGGGGATAGTGAGGGACAAGGGGAGGTAGAAGATGATGAAGAAACGTTGACAGAATTAGATGAAGATTTCGTTTGTGTCCTGTCTGGAGATGAGGAGCGCGGGGTTGGGGGGTCAGATGAAGTAAGTGATGACAGTGAAGGGATGCTGGATGTGGAGCTATGAGATGGGGTAGGGGTTCGTTGCAAAGAAGAAGAGCTAGACAAAGAGGAATGGGGAGACAGGTCATGACTGTAGTAGTTGTTATTATGTGGGGTTTGGGGTGAAGAATTTGGGGAGTTGACTGCTTCAGATGACGCTGTCTTAGACGTAACCTTGTCTCTCAGTGAGTTAAGACTAAGCTGACCAGAAAGCCGCTTCTTCTCTGGCCATACTGTCATGCCATTACTGTATTTCCCTTTATCAGAGCCCCCATTGCAAAGTCTATTGTCCAGTGAGGCGGATTTATTCTCCTCGGATCTGAATTTGGGAAGTGAGAAGCGTCCGTTGGAAAAGTGCCCAATGCTGATGCTGCGGACAACACGAGTCTTTTTGGCAGGTTTGTTGAGGACATGCTTCAGTACTGTAGTTTTGGAAGTGGGTGGGACTTGTATTCGCTCAGCAGGTTGGCTCAGAGTAATGGAGCCCTTATCCTCCACCGGAAAGTCCGTTGTCATGACCCCATTGATGTGATAGCTGACCGGTCGTGGTTTAGTGTTTCGAGGGTTTAGGGGACTCCTGCAGTTGTCTGACCGCCGTTTCCATAAAGGAGTAATGTTGTTGTTGGACAAATCCACATCGTTGCCAAAATCCATAGTCCTTGTTTACTTATTTATGTCCTCTTCTTCACTTTCTGTTCCTGCGTGTCAGCACAAAAGAAGCACATTCAAGTCATCAAAAAGAAGAAAAAAATCAGAGTCCTGTCAGCCAAAGTTTACACATTAACTTGATGAGACTAGAGATATGAGAGCCAATTGCAACAAGTGCAAATCAGCAAGCAGGCTTGTGGTATGAAGTGCTCAAAAAACAATAGAAGCCAAAGACATCTTAATTCTTTTGTGGCTGTTCAGTGACCCAATTACAAGATAACTGTAGCCTTAGTATTCACTGTAACATAAATAAACCAATAACTATAACAGTTTGTGTTTTTTAACTGTGGAGTTTGTATGTGCGCTCTTCTCAGGTAGGTGCTCTGTTCAGTCTGTTTAATCTACGCGCACAAGTGGAGAAGTAACAGTTGTAAACTTGTAATAAAACTTACCTCTATTCAGAGGATCTGTCGCACAGTGCTGTCATTGTGTTCGGTGCCATAAAACCACTTTCTCGGGTTGGATGGTTTAAGCTTATCGGCTAAATCCAGACAGAGCGAGTGACTGCTCGAAACGAAACGCAATGTGCGTGGAGTGGAACACGTCTGGAGCGCTTGGGCTCGAGCGGAGTAAAAACTCTTTGACAAAAACAGAGGGAGGAGGGAGAGGAGGAGAAAGGCGGCCTCTAGCAGCAGATAGACGCACGAGGAGGAACTCACCTGTCCGGCTTCTGCCTTCAACATAAGACAAACACGCAATCGTCTGCCAATGTAAATTCATTTCTAAAAATTTCATTGGAAATTTAGGCCAAAAGAAAAGAAGTGGCTGGCCAGCGCTGGCTAATATAAGCTACATTACAACTTAAACATTTATTAAATTAGACAACACATTCATATTTTTACATTTTTATTTAGCCTATTTTAGTAAGCTTTGAAGAAACATGTCCATTGAATTGATCACCTGCTCTGTGACGCCACCTTGTGTTAAGGAGGCATCAATCAATGGAAACGTTTTAACATTTGTTTTATTTTTTCCTTAAAATTACGACAGTGTGTGTGGGCATCTAGGCCTATATTAGTTTGAGACCTAATTTAAAGTAGTTTATAGTTTTATCTTTCATAATACAATACAAGAGTAATTAATATTGTGAAACTGACTGTGGCTGTGGACCTGTGGTTTTGGGAAAAATGCGATTGTGTAATTCTGTGTATGTCAACGTTGTGTTCCAATGATATCTTCAATGGGAATGTCAGACTTAATTGAATTTATGACAGAGAGTTGTCATTAAAAATTCCTACGTTGTTAGTCCCCCCATATAGGCTTACACAGGCTACATAGTAGTAGTAGGCCTACATAAGTAAACTAAACTAGACATTGTTCATTATTTTGAATAGTGCGCCTCCAAGTGGTTATTCAGCGTCATGAAATGAAAAGAAGAAAAAAAAAAAGAAGAGAAATTTCACAGTAAAACAAACTCAAACTGTAGTGAGCTGGAATGGAAGCTCTCTGTCACCCTCTGGTGGATGTTTGCGGTTCATCGTCTCTGATTAGAGATAAAATGCATGATTATTGAAAAGGTCACCTTTTACAGCATTGGCTTTGTGAATGAAAGATGTAGGATTGGCTCTCATAATAACAATAAAAATTACATATATCCTTAATTACAAATACTTAAAATCCTGCCTATTACAGATTTAACAAAGCAAAAGGCCAGTTTCAGGTCCCTCATATCTTTGTATCTTATCAAGCAGAGATTTAGCATTTCTTACCGTACCCCCTGTGACTCACCATAGTTATGCTCAGTATACCCTTAAAAGACCAAAGTAGTATGGCGAATTCATGCACTTTCATCATCTTGTGGCATTTTTCAAAAGAGCCCTCAACGCTGGCCATTTCTTAGAAAAACCCTCTGAGTGTGTCTGTCCAGTGACTCAGAGCTTATACTTCTACTGAGCCGTAATGTTGCCTTTGCCTGTGCAGTATCCCGGTCTCCCCTCCTCTCGAATCACACTGCTGCCACCCACACATGTCACCCATCATCAGAGAAAAAAGCTGAATAAATCACCGCTAGATGTAATCACAAGTTGCAAAGTGAGCAAGAAATACACCAGAAAGGACTGCCTCAAATACATTTATGATTGCTAAGGAGAATCATCGCTGTGAAGACCTAAATGATAAATCTTACTTTACTCACTAATGCATAATGTCTGTTTTCTTGTTGTCAATTGCATATGGAGCATCTGTCGCATATGCTGTACTTGAACCCATACTAATCACCATGGTTACGAGGTGCCACAGTGCTGATTGGCTGACAAAATTGCAGTGACCCGTGAGTGACTCCCCCTGTGGGTCCTCATTGGCTCATGGCTGCGGGACGATGATGTTATTATGTGTGTGATATAATAAGAGACAATGTTGTTACTAGTATGGGGAAATTTGATTTAGGTTACTACTAGAAATTAAGTTTTTCTTTACAAACAGCAGATGGCAAATATATAGTACAGAAATATCCACATGATCACTAACATCTGTAATACAGGCATTTGCAAAAGGCAGGTTCATTAGATCAATGGCTGGGAGGTGACTAGAGGACCCACCTGCAAGCAACTACAACTTTCATCGTTTATTCAAGGAATGCAATGTTGTTTCACCTAATTTAGGATTTTAGCCAAAATGTATTAAATTATAGCTAGTGATTTTTTTATAAGGCCTGTTCAGATGTAATGAATAAACTCTAATGTATGAAAAAGAATGTCTTCCTAAAATCCTGTTGATATTACCCAGGGTTGTGCCACCCCAACACCCTTATGTTTGTGTTACCTGTAAAATATACCCTTATCTTATCTGTACCACCGGTTCAAACCATTAACCCATTTAATCCCAGCGGCAACAATTGTTGCCATAAAAAGATTCCTCACTTTTAAAGCTCTGCTGTTGTTAAGACACTCTCTAATAAGGTTTTATCAGAACATATAGAGACAGTGACATGTTTTGATGAAGTCTGGTGAGTTTGACATCTCTGCAGTAAAGTATCACCTGACCACAGCTGTTTATTCAACACTTCCACCTGACCAGGAGTTTGGTCTCCTCCTAAGACTCAAACAGAAGCTGATTAAAGTATAGAAACATGAAGACAGGAGGATGATTTTTGATACATACACTCTTTAACATCTCTAGTGTTCAGATCTGTAGTTGTCATTTCTCTGCTCTGTTTGGTCACAGGATGAGGAAAAATGTGTGTGGCAACAATAGTTGCCGGTGGGAACACACAGCCAATAGGCCCTATATTATAACATAGGGCTTGTATTGATTTCTATGGGGGTTCTACTCTTTTTGGAGTTTTTGTCTGAGTTACATTAGGAACATGTTTGGTGCATGTGACACAGTGCCTCATGCTTGTATTTGTGCATATTTTATTTCAAGCCTCTGAAGCTTTATGTTGCTAATTCTTTAATTTAAAATGATCAGACGCTCACATTGTTACTGTGTAAAACAGGTTATAAGTTCACATCCTTATTGATAGATATAACATTTATGAACTGGTATTTTGCAATAATTTTGGGGAAAAAATGAATATCTAAAAATTATCTATTTTCACTATTGACTCCGTATCATCCCACCGGCAACAATTGTTTTCAGACACTTTTTCATCACAAATGTTAAAAATAACAACTGATTGTTTCATTTGAGACCTAATAACATATTATTTTAAGATTTCTATGTCTGAGAAAAATTTGGGATTAAATGGGTTAAAACATGAATAAATGAAAAAGACATCTTAACAAACGTCAGTGAAAGCAGTGTGTCTTGAGTGGGCTTGGGGTTAGGGACATCACCAGTGTTAACTAACTGTACAGTGGCTAAGAGGAAACCTGGAGTGACTATGTATAAAAGAAATACTGTACAATAAATTGTTAACACTGCAGCTAATGTAGAAGCGCCCACTATTGGCCATGACAGTACAGTACAGACTAGCACCTGCCTATGAGAACACCTGGACTACAGTCACGTGTCTCTGAACTGTCTCTGCACATCGAAAATCTGGGTCTCTGAAGGCCTGGTGAGTGATCACTGCATTTAACAGTTCATAAAAGGTATAAACCTTCATAAGTATCACATAATTTACTGATTTAAGACCCCCAAAAATGGTAAAAAATGAAAATAGTTTGATTGGCATTTGATATTCATACTATCAAATCAAATTTATAAAGATGACGTGGGGCTGTATCAAATCAAATAAATATCAAATGAAATTGGAAAAGACAGCGTGGAGCCATCCTCCCGTGGACCCACCACCCGCAGGAGGGACCGTAGGGGGCTGGTGCTGTGTGGATCGGGTGGTGGTTGAAGGCGGGGGCCTCAGCGACCTGATTCCTGGACACAGAATCTGGCTCTTGAGACATGAATGTCACCTCACTGGCGGGAAAGGAGCTTGAGCTTGTGCGGGAGGTTGAGAGGTACCGGCTAGAGATAGTTGGGCTCACCTCTACGCATAGCTTGGGCTCTGAACCCAGCTCCTTGAGAGGGGCTGGACTCTCTTCTACTCTGGAGTTGCACACGGTGAGAGGCGGCGGGCTGGTGTGGGCTTGCTCATAGCTCTCCAGCTCAGCCCTAGTGTGTTGGAGTTCTCCCCGGTGAATGAGAGGGTCGCCTCTCTGCACCTCCGGGTCGTGGAGAGGGCTCTCACTATTTTTCCTTCCTGGGGTCACTGGAAGGGGTACTTGATAGTGCTCCGACCAGGGACTCCATCATTCTACTGGGGGACTTCAACACCCACGTCGGCAGTGACAGTGACACCTGGAGAGGAGTGATTGGGAGGAACGGCCTCCCTGATCTGAACCTGAGCGGTGCTTTTTTGTTGGACCTCTGTGACAGTCACAGTTTGTCGATAACGAACACCATGTTCGAGCATAAGGGCGTCCATCAGTGCACGTGGCACTCGGACGCCCTAGGCCGGAGATCGATGATCGACTTTGTTGTTGTGTCAGCTGATCTCCGGCCGTAGGTCTTGGACACTCGGGTGAAAAGAGGGGCTGAGCTGTCAACTGAACACCACCTCGTGGTGAGTTGGATGTCCTCTTCAGGTTGGAGGAGAGTCCCTGCCTCAAGTGGAGGAGTTCAAGTATCTTGGGGTCTTGTTCACGAGTGAGGGAAGGATGGAGCGTGAGATTGACAGGCGGATCAGTGCAGCCTCTGCAGTGATGCGGTTGTTGTACCGGTCGGTCGTGGTGAAGAAGGAGCTGAGCCAAAAGGCGAAGCTCTCGATTTACCGGTCAATCTATGATCCGACTCTCACCTATGGTCATGAGCTTTGGGTAACGACCAGAAGAACAAGATCGCGGATACAAGCAGCTGAAATGAGCTTCCTCCGCAGAGTGGCTGGGCGCTCCCTTAGAGATAGGGTGAGAAGCTCAGTCACTCGGGAGGAGCTCGGAGTAGAGCCGCTGCTCCTCCGTATTGAGAGGAGTCAGCTGAGGTCGCTCGGGCATTTGGGAGGTGTTCCAGGCATGTCTCACCAGAAGGAGGCCCCGGGGAAAACCCAGGACACACTGGAGGGACCATGTCTCTCGGCTGGCCTGGGAATGCCTCGGGGTTCCCCCGGAAGAGCTGGAAGAAGTGTCTGGGGAGAGGGAAGTATGGGCGTCCCTGTTTAGACTGCTGCACCTGCGACCTGTCCCCGGATAAGCGGATGAATATAGATATAGATATAGATCCTCATCGAGTTCCTGTGACGTCATTTCCGGTGAGTCTATTCTGTTGTTGCACGGATACGGTGTAGCTCTCTGTTGTCAGCGGTAATCCAAGCATTAAATCACACATCTTTAAATTAATTTGTTTCTACTAAGAGGTCGAGTGTAGCATTTAGTCGTTTGGTGCCCCAGGCCACCACCATTTTCAGGAAGTTAGTTTGTTTGTGAGATAACTCTTCTCTGTTAGCTTTAGCCTAGCACAGCATAGCTTTAGGATGTCTCTCTCTACCGCTCCCTCCCCTCCCGTTCTCTCCTGCTCTGTGTGTTGTATGTTTAGCGAGACACCTGCCTCCTTCAGTGAAGATAAGAGTAGATGTATCAAGTGTAGTTTGTTTGTAGTTTTGGAGGCCAGAGTCAAGTCAAGTCAAGTCAAGTTTATTTGTATAGCCCTATATCACAACAAAGTTGTCTCAGAGGACTTTACAGAAAGAGGTGTAAATAAACAAACAGATTCAGTAATGAACAACATGAATGTACAGTTAAACACACAAACAAAAGGACTGTCCCAGCACATCCCCTGTCCTTAGACCCTTCATCGCGGTAAGGAAAAACTCCAAAAAACCCATCTATGGGAAAAAGAGAAACCTTAGGGAGATCCACATGAT
>JAVQKG010066879.1:0-12365 GCA_036025885.1 Hypseleotris bucephala
CCACACAAACGCCACACCCTGCAACAACAGCGTGTAAGCAACAAAACAGGGGAACGACGAATGAATGAACCACTGGATTACTCACTATGGTGCGCAATAAAGTCCGGGTCACCGGGTGCAAAGCCTTTTTGAAGCGGTGACCCAGCGTTTGGTGGAAGGACTTGAACCACGCTCCTAGGCCGCGGCTCTGCTGCTGAGTGACGGGCGGGCTGACGACGTCAGAGGCTAGAGGTTGGAGCCCAGGTAAGGACCTCGTTATATAAGCTCTGGCTGGGTGTGATTGGCAGACCAGCGGATGTACGAGGATACCACTACACATATATTCTCACTTCAATTCACTAGGTGCAATTTGGAGCCACCAATTTTCCAAACTCAAACTCATGTCTTTGTGGAGGTGTACAAAGATAGAGTATCCAGAGAGAACCTACAGTAACACAAGGAGGACATGCATAATCTACCAGGCATTATTTTTTGGCACTAGGATCAAAATTGCAAACCACTTGTTGGGAGTCAGAAGCCCTAACCACTTTTCAGCCCATCAAACCAAAATAACACTACACTATTTAAAAAATAGGTGAGAATGGATGACTAGTGCTGTTGTTCCTTTGTCAGTTAAATTCAAAGCAAACCTGCTGCAGCACCCATTACTTCTGCAGAAAAAGTGTGGCATGCGTGGCAGTGAGTGTGTAGACAAACAGCATGTTGCTCAGCTGAGTCTTCTGCATAATTACAGAGTCTGGAGGAGGAGAGAGAGCTTTATTGGAGTTCCTTCACGTTGACTGTCTCCTAAGTGCACCATCTGCTTGTGCCTGAACTATGACACTGTCTGAATACACTCCTCCTCTGCGGGTCACTCCACGGCGAGCTCAGGCCTTTTATAGTACTGAGGAATCCACCCTGT
Organism: Hypseleotris bucephala; assembly: GCA_036025885.1. NCBI lineage: Eukaryota > Metazoa > Chordata > Actinopteri > Gobiiformes > Eleotridae > Hypseleotris > Hypseleotris bucephala. The sequence goes on from JAVQKG010066879.1 coordinate 902, forward strand.
CACAACTGTTATCAGATTTTAAACACATGCCGTTTTCCTTTGTCTTTGTGTTCAATTTTAATATTCATTGCTGCTTGTTCTTTGCCAGTAAGACCCATTAAACATCAATTACATTCCATTCAAAATGTCATGAGGGGCCGTGCGGGTGTTTTTTAACAAATCCAAAATCACTTCCCATTGAGATTACATTGAGAAAAATCTTTGTTTTGTCACCGGGTGAAGTTAATTGGAGGGTTGTAAAGAAAATGGCTCCAGATGACTGCAGAGGCCTTCTGTTCCCTGCAGACTGGGGAAGTTGGAAGGAGTCCACATGAACCTGCTGACAGGAAACTACATTCAGAGGCAGAGCTTTGAGCTCAGAGAGGTGACTGAGGATACACAAGTCGTCCGATGGATCTCACTTGCTTTGTTACTTACAGAGTCAAGAAAGGACTTGAGGTTTTAAGGGTTTTTCTCTTTGCAGAATACTCTGTGCTCTCTGTCTCAAAATCCTTTCAAAGGTTTTCCTTCAGCACTATTTTCTTTCACTCTTTCAATTCAAAACTTTGAGAAGGAGGACATCCTTGTACCTTAAGTAACAAAGAAGCACAATATTGCCTTTTAGCCACAATAATGCCAAAATTTCAAAATAAAATATAGTCAAATATATCTAGATCAACATAGAAAAAACACAATTTGTCTTCAAGTGATTTTAAATGAACAATTACAAATGTTTGGTCTTCAAAATGCTCTAGAATATTTAAACAGAGCTGGGACCGTTTTATATTCATTAAAAGAAGAAACTTTCACAAACTCATTTTACATATTCTTCCTCTAAAACCAAGAAGGTGTAAGTTGTATTTATATATGTGTCTGCAGGGGTATATTATCATAGAGACACATGCCATCATCAAAACTGTCAAAATCCTCATTAGGACTGGGCTGCAGTGGCCTTTCACTCTGGATGAATGTGATTAAGACATCATTCCTTGTCTTCAGGGATGAGAAAACTTCAAAGATATTCAAGCACAAACCGTCAGTAGCTCCAACAGTATATATTTCTTATCTGCTCAGTATTAGTAAAATCCCCCCTCAGTGGTGGGTTTGTGGAATTCCTATAAATGTGTTGTATTCTTAGTAACCTCACTGGAGACTGCAGTGATAAATGAGTTTAAGTGGGAGTGATGTATACACGTTAAGAGCCAGGATAAATGTTGCAGAATAATTATATTTGGGGTGGGGGGTGGGGGATTTGTTTCTCAACAATTAAGGCAATTAACTTATTCTCTACTGTGACCGGAGCCTGTCCCAACAACTAGCTTTAGGTGGGGGTATACCAATGGCCAAAGTGGCAGGGCTGACACAGAGACATAGAGGGATGTATAACAATTCACTTTCATATTTCACTTAGAGGAGTTTGACAAATTTTCCTAACACATACAGTACACGCCTGTGGTAAAATTTGGTTTCCATGAGGATGACATGTAGGCCAGCTAGGGGGGTCAAAAACACAAGCAAGGGGCGGCAGTAGCGCAGTGGGTAAGGTGTTCGCCCTGCAACCGGAGGGTAGCCGGTTCGAATCCCCACCCGACCCTTAACCCCCTTAACCTGCATTGCCTACGAATGAATTGTGAGATTGGTGGTGGTCGGATGGGCCGTAGGCGCAAACTGGCAGCCACGCCTCTGGCTACACAAGTAGCTTACCACCACCGAGTGTGTCTGTGGAGTGAATGAATAATGCAAAAACTGTAAAGTGTCTTTGAGTAGTTGTGAAAAGTGCTATATAAAATCGATGCATTATTTTTATTATTATTAAGCATGTAACCAGTAGTCATCTAACCACCACGCCTCCATGCACTGCCTAAAACATTTTTTCTCTAAATGATATACAGTACATCTACTACTTAGTAACAGATCCATAATTGGGCCCATTGTAGCACTTCCCCCTGACTCTACCTATAAAGACCATGTATTTTAACAATGCAATGCAACATATCCCCTACTGAATATATGTATGCACTTCACAAGATAAACTCTGTGTGCAGAATCAAACATCGTATCCTGGCTGCATATTAACTAGAGTATTGTAAATCCACACCAATACAAAGTCACAGTCGACATAGCTTTATTGTATTCAAACACTGCAGAAGCGCCGTCTCATGCTTGGGAGCAGTGTAAAAGAGGCGCAGTGAAAAATGTTTGCCCGGGGATGCTGGCCTTCGTCTGCCATGTGTGTGAAGACAAACTCAAGCATGAGTATTGGGGACATATGCTCTTCCCAGTTCAACCATATGCCCATTCTGCTGCTGCTGTTGCCCGACAAACCGCATCTCTTTAGCACAACAAGTCTGTCTCCTCCCAGAAAGCATCCATAGAAATAGAAAGAGCCAGAGTTCATGTGAGGGTAAGATAGAGAAATTGACCCCTGGTGTAATTATATCGGCAACACGTGTTTTGGCGATATTATGGAATCACATTTACCCGCGTCAGCGTCCGTATCTGCAGATTGGCCATGTGAACACGATAGCTCAAAAACAAAAAGCCAGATTACTTTCAAACTTTGATATAATAAAAATGCTGAACTGGCTTGATTTTGGTACATCTATGATAATTATTAATTAAATAATTAATTAAGGCTTAAAATTGTGAATGCAATAACTCAAAAAGTTTTTGCCAGATCTTCAAACTTTCTGGACTGTTACATATGATGATGAAATACTATACTATTACTACTACTAAATACTTCTATGATGAAAAATAATTATTTTATTAACTACTCAATAATTTGGAGCACTTTAATTGAGCAAATAATCCTGATGAACATAAACCAGATGTCTTGAATTTTGGCACAGTGATGTGGGCTAGTGTATATTTTAAGAAAATATTCAAATGATCAAGGTTGAATAAAGAATGCCTCAGTAGCGCCCCCATGTTTTTGACCCCCAAGAAACTCTGGATAAACTTACTCTGTCAGAGAACTATAAAACTTGGTACAGTGATTCTGCACATTGTGCCGAACATAAAATATTATTATGGCCCCACCCTAAAACAAAAAGGAAGTCGGCCATATTGGATTGAAATTGGGAAGGCAAGTATACTGTATTTGGCAGCCTCTAACTTGCACATACGTTGTCTAATTAGGCTCAAACCTGAAATGCCACATTACCCCCCGCCACTGACCCCATCTGACCAATATGATGACAGTTACCTCAATAGCGCCATCTATGGACTGAACGAAGAATGTCGTTTTAGGGAAATGCATCCTTCACAAACAGTCAAATCAGAAAAATCAAATAGACCCTTTATTTGTCCAGGTTTTGGGGCGGGGCCTTTTAATTACTTGTTAACAATATAAAAACTTAGAAATCACACCATCGCTGATTAAGGTGGGCGTTGGCATTTGGTGCAGACACATGGTGCACTTTGCCGAAATTCACTTTGCTGTCGTGTACGTGTACGACAGATAGAGTTCTGTGCAAATGTTTTAGGTGGGCTTCAAGACACGCATGGCTTTCAGAAATATGCAATATCTTTTGTTAAGGACTTGTAAGTTCTTCCTACCATTTCATCAGTGGCAGTAAGCTTCTCACATCTTTCTGTGTCTAAGATAGAGATACATAGTTACTAAATGGACTGCCAAGAGAATGTGCCTAAATGAGGGATACTGTAAAAACCTTACTTTACTGTAGAGATCCAGATGGTGACCCAAATCCAGACCAGAGTCCATTTTTGTTCACTTAGTATTTTGTGATATAACATAAACCCCAAAGTTAATCATTTTGAAAGCATTGCTACTTTACTGCATTTGCACAGAACTTTATAATCATTTTATTAGCTTGTTGGCATTGGCAGTCCATATTATTTTATCCAGACAATAAAACCTTCTGGTATTTATCTTGTATGGTCTTCACTTGACCTGTTGCCTCATCATCACTTCAGTTTGAGATGTCCACTGAGCCAGAGTTTTCTTTGACAGTTGCTTCCAGCTGTGCATCACAAAATGTCATGATATCTCAGAGTCAGCTGCCAACATTTGGAAGAGCTTCTCCATTATTCATTGTCTCCAGATCTTCTACTACAGCGTCTGAAGATGCCTTGTCAGCACAGTCACTCTTTGTTTGTGTTGTTCTGATGTGGGAGTGAATAAAGAATCCCAAGACAGGCCTTTATTACTAAAATACATCACTGAGGTAAAGTCTGAAATCTCAACACACAGGGATGGGATGTTTGCATGTAATGCATACACACCATATGAGTAAGTGTCATTTATCATTTCTACCTGTTAGAGACCACAGGTGACTGGAGTCTTTTCTGGTAACTATGGGCCTTAGGTGGGGTACACTGTGGACAAGAGCTAGTTAATTTCAGACCAGACTGATGACCAACCATTCTCACATTCATTAATAGGGAAAATTTAGATTAGACTCAGATATTTAGATTAACTCATTTTCTGACACGTGTACACATGCAAATTTAGAAGGTAAGAGTGTCCAGAGAGAAACCCTTTTAACATTGAGGTGCATGCTGGCCCTACTCAAAAATATCTGTGTTGGTCAGCCTGAGGACCAACTCAGTGCATAGGACTAATAAAGAATCCAGATGATAAAGGGAAAGGTATCTCAAAAAATAAGGTTGGCAGAAAACCCAATGAATTTACTGTAATTGTAAGTCTAAATCTGCTTTTTTATATGGACAACTATTATAGGAAAAATTATAGACAAATCAGACTAATTGTATTGAAGGCCAAGCGTTTTTCTTTTCATTCGGCCATATTTCCGGAAAGATGCCTATGGTGTTAGCAAATAGAAGAACTTGAATGCAGTGGAATTGGGTTACTGCCCTGTGATCTGGTGAGTCATTGTGTTGCAGACAGGAATACACTCCCTCTACAGTATATTTATGAGACTTTGCCCTCGCAGCGTACAAATGCTACACAGTCCATCTCAGTGACAGACATTCACATCCTGCTATCATGTAAAAGCTGTTTTCCATCAAGCGCGGCTCCCGAAACTAAGTGTGCATGAGCTTTTGCCTGCACGGATTGCCAAGCACATGGCACAGACCTCTTTTCATATTCCGGGGGGGATGGATGTTCTGCGGGTGTCCCATGGCTGCATGCACACAGAAGCCCTCCCCCTTGGCTGCTATGTCAGAAACCCTGCTAGTGCCCCCTTATTCTCTTACTGTCATTACTGCTTTAGTCAGTAGGGGGCACTGTGACTTTTTCTGTCAAGGCACTGCCTGTTGATACATCCCCTTGGAGTAGCCTTAGCAACATTATATCAGTCTTCTTTCAGCTGCTTTCATGGCTTGGAGAAAATCACTATGTTTGCTGGTGATAATGCAATTAATTAAATAGCCAATCAGTTTAGCCCTAACACGTCCAAATTCAAAGACAACTTGTGACATATTGCGGTGTGGATGCTGACGCTGGACTATGTCTCAGCTCATCTCCGACAAACTTATTGTGTTTTAGCTGCTGCCACACAGACAATGCAAATCATGTTCTTGTTATTAATTTTGATATTTAAGGTGTTTTGTAAGGCAAAAAAACAAAACGTTAACAACATACCCTCCCCCTTTCTTGTCTTTCCGCAAGCTTCCTCTTCTAAATTGAATTCTGTTTGCGAGTGGTGCTGGGGCTTAATGCATGTCTCGCTGTGTACTGTAGCCGGGGGCAGCTCACACTAGAAGAAATCCTGTTCCCCTGCCAGATAGAGGCCTTTGCTGCCATTAGTATCAGGCTAGTGTTTTAGGGTTGCTCACATGCTGCCAAGAGGAGATAGACAAGACAAACCAGGAAGACATGCAGAGAGGAAGGATATATCAGTCCTGTAACCACTGTCCAAGGCTTTAGCAGCTGACTGAGCCAATGAATGACATTTTAGTCACAGATGTCATGTATGGCTCCAATAGGTTGTGTTCATATTATGCACATCTTACAAATACTCTTGTATGGTGTACTGTAAACCAATTGCAGATCTTTCATTTGACTTTTGGAGGGAAAACATGATGCCTCCCACAAATTGTTATTATTGACGCCAGGAGGTAATGTGATCGGGTCCATTGGCATGCGTGTGTGTCTGTTAGCAAGATTGCGCAAAAACTACTGCACAGATTTGTATGAAACTTTCAAGGAAGGTCAGGAGTGACAGTGGAAGAAAAAGTGGAAGAAAAAGTGATTAGATGTTGGGAGTGGTTGGGGTTATGGTCTGGATGTAGGAATTTTTTAAAGAATATCCCACTCTCAGCCCTGCTGCTAGACTCAGAGCATCTCCTCCACCCCTCCCCCAATGTGAAGTCTGACACTTATCTTCTGCTTAGTTCACTACAAATACTGTATGTGCACATCAAAGCACTTGGTGAGTGCAGACCTCCACCAAGGCAGCTCACAAAAGTAGGAAAAGTCAATTGTCCAGACTGAACCCCAACCTGCTGCATTACAAATCTCCACCACGTATTGTCTGTATGTGTACACATTGTCAGCTGTGAATATTTAATGCAATTAAAACTTCCAATTAACCCTTTTCTGTATTTCCTGCAGTTAATCTTGTACTTTACTAATAATTTACACAGACAAATCTAAACATAACTACTATTTGAAATAATCTCAATCCATCAATTTTGTTTTAAGTTGCTAGGCCCAGTAATCGCAACCATAAAACAGACCAAAACTACTCCATTTTGACACTTTAGCCGCAGATTCTACCATAGAACTTCCTAAATCCTATATTCTCATCCTATTCTCCAGCTTGCTTGTGCCTGTACACAAGATGGATAGCATGACAAGGCGGGGTAAAAGGGAAAGCTCTGTGCAGCATGTGTACACATCACAGGGGGGGTGGGCCCATATGGGTTTTCTGTGCGTGCGCCGACAGCATGAGGGCAATGGTGGTAAACATTTAGTTTTGACTTTGCTGTAGAAAGCGCAACCCTTGTGTGATGTCAGAGGAGACCAGAATAAAAGGCAAAAGCGAGTGAAAGATAATTTGACAGGCTGAGGGAGATAGAGAGAGTAATACCGTCAGCAGAAAATGTTGCTGGGGGCTTTCAATTTTCTTGCCTTGCAGCCTGTGAAAGAAGAAAAAAAATCATGTAAGGTACTCTTTCACGGTGCCTAATATGAACTTGGTGTGTGCGTGTGTGATTTTTCTTTCAGTCTGTCCGCAGGGATGCTACCTGCTCCTCGGTAAAAAAGCAGAATGCAATGTCATGTATAATGTAAATTAATGTTTCCTCAAAAAAAAAAGAAAAAAAGAATGGCATGTGGGGCTCAGTGCAGCTGCAGACAGGTTAGTGTGCGTTTGTATTTTGCAGTTGAATGTTTTTGATGTTTGGCTCAGGATTTGTCATTTGTCAGTCAAGGATGGGGATGGTTGTTGCCCTGGTAACTCCCGCGTCAGCTCATTTGTAGCAAGGATATGAGAGGCACTTTCTATCAGCTGTGAATATTGACAGTCTGAACAGAAATAGGGTGGTGTAAATAGGAGGAGTAAGCAGAGATTCTAACCTCATGGTCAAAACTATCATCAAGACCGTCTCATCAAAACAGGAAGTCAAAGAACATCCTATAGGCATGGGGTAATCAACTTGTATAATCACTCTTTTTAAAGCAGACAACACAATGGATGAAAAACATAATACAAAAACTCAAGTGCAGCTTATCAAGGTTCAGATGTATTTTCATATAATACTAATGATAAAAACAACTGAACTATACAATACTTTTCTATAGAGGTTTCAAAGATACTGAGGCAGGTCATTCCTAAGTTTCCCAAATAGATAATTATTAATACCTTTTTTAGTACTCGCTGCATAATGTATACCTGTTTGTGAACTGAATTGTAAGATTACATTGTGATTCTCATTTTATAGCAGTTACAGTTAGTCTTTTACAAAATGACATAAATACAAATATGGTTAAAGGAACACACCACCGTTTTCCCATATTCAAGTATGTTCTCCTATCACTTTAGACGAGTGGATACATACCGGTCTCATATTGATGCGTGCAGTCAATTCTTATTGCGCAAGTTTTAATGCGTTAGCCGTAAGCTTATCCCATGTATTCCAATGGGGCCAACTTTACCTACAAATTAGAACAATTTAGAAGCGACCAAACTCTTCCACGTTTTCCCTATTTAAATACGAGTACACGACATTACCCACAGCCTAAGTATGTTTAAAAAATGAAACATAGCGATATTTTAAGCGTAGAAAAAAAGCTATGATATAGCTACATTACTGCAATATCACTCCGCTGACAGCGTATAGTCTTTTTACCGCTTAAAAAATCGCCACGTTTCATTTTGTGTAAACATCCTTCGGTGGTGGGTTGTGTAAAGTACTCGTATTAAATAGGGAAAACGTTGAAGAGCTTGTTCGATTCTAAAAGGCAGCAAAAAGTGGCCCCATAGGAATACATGGGAGAAGATAAGTGCTAACAAACTGAAACATTTCGCTACAAGAACTTACCGCACGCATTGAGATGAGACAGGTATGTATCCACTCGTCTAAATTGATAGCAGAACATAGTTGAATTTAGAAAAACGGTGGTGTGTTCCTTTAAATGTATTCAAATGAGCTTGATTGTATTGCCATGCAGCCTTGACCTGTCCCTCAAGTCTTATCTATGTATCTCCACTACTGCAGCCATCACAACAGAAGGGGAAAAAAGGCAATTATAGCTGATTTACTATAAAATGAAAAATGGTTGAGTATATAGTGTATGTTTATATTGTCCATATGTATTGTGGCAGTTCAATTTCCCCCTGTCCGTTGAATATGTTCAAATGTTCAAACTGTCATTACTGTTGTCCGCTAATGAGAAGGCTTCAATTCAAAACCTTTTTACAATCCAAAGACTGCAACCTGCATTCACAAATACATCACACTTATGCACTTATGTGAATAATAATAATGTCTGTAGTCATTGCCAGTTCTGAACAGGTCAAAATTAACACAATATAACTGACATGTAAATTTACTTGGGGCTAACTTGGGACTTTAGGTAAAGAGACAAATGGCAATATTGCAGTGCCCCTATTTTCATATAATGTCTCCCATAAATGGCTAGCCACAGTATGCTTTTTCTTTTCAAATGAAGACAGAATATTAAACTAATAAAGATGAGAAATGTTATCAAATATCTCCTTTTTTCATAGCCCTTAACTACATTGTATCTACCTCATTATGTACAATGTAATACACTGTGCCACAAACTGTAATAACAGTGTTATGTATGTTATATGTTAATAAATGTATTATACATGGTATTACATTATACTTAATGAAGTAGACACAATGTAGTTACATATTATTACATTGTTCTTAATGAGGTAGATAATGTTATTAAGGGCTATGTAAACAAATAATAGGAAGGTTTGGGGGTCCACGTAATTGCTTAGTCTGCATGTACAGTAAAAAGAACCAACCCTGTGAATGCAAAACAATATTTAACATGCATTGAATGACATGAAACCAAAACACACATTCATATTTTTTCTCTGTCAGTAAGAATTAACATGCATGAAAGGTCTTTTTTTCCACTATAGCTGAGCAAAGTGGTGAGTGTGATATTGTTCAGTGGTTGGATATTTCTTTTTAAAAATAGCATCTAAATTACTATAGCGAGCCACTTATGCGAGAGAATGTTTTCCTTATAACCCCAAAAGCAGTTTGTGATGTGTACTACAAAAGACAGTGACTATTGGATTCTGATTTGGAAAATATAATTGCAAGAGCTTTACAAGGGGGGAAAAGGCAGGGGGGAATTGTGTGTTGAAAACATTAACGCAACTATTTTCTTGTTGCATCGGGCACTAAACAGAAAGTTGAGCAGCACAACATCCCTGGGTGTACATTAAGAGATGTTTTAGACGAATCTTCAGCTGCAGAAACAGGCTGCTAAGAAACTTCAAATGGGGAGCCGAAAATATCTCAGTGCTCTGGGCTAGTTTAGGTGAACTCGACACATTGTGTATCTTAGCCAGCCTCTGCTTCTCTGCTTCTGAAACACAACCACAAACCCAGCCATCTTACACCATCTTCCCCACAAACAGTTTCAAAGCTCTACTTGATCTCTGCAAAGTATGGAGCTCGGAGACATACGTTTAATCATTTTGTGTCTCGTTTCCATCCATGCCTGAAGAATAACTTTCTGAATTCAGTTGGAGACACTTTGCGGGGAGAATCGAGGACACTTCAGCATTAGGATTCAGCTTGTCCGCAGCAGTGCAGTTGTATATTTATATTTGTGTTGTTGTGTTGTTGATTGTGACTTTCACCTGCTCCGGCACTGGCATTTTAATTTGTCCTTGCTCAGACAGGGGTAGGATGAGGCATTTTGACAAAATAAATCTTGTCAATTTGATCAGTGTTGGCTCTTGACACTAAATCACAGTTACATGGAACCTCAGTTTATTGTGTGACTCACTTTTCTGCCTGGAAAGAAAAGTACTGACTGAAAATGTCTTAACAAAACTTGACATAACATTTTTCACCACAGCAATAGCTGCTCTAACCCTGACCCAAAGCTAACCTTAAACTTATATTCCAGCAACTTTAATGTTCTTTCATTTAATTGTATATGTTCATAAATATGAGCTGTTTTATACTGTTACAACTTCATAAATAAAGTGAATCAATCAATCATACAGGGCATTTGGTTCAGTTGGACTTTTTTCCATTTTGTGTCAAAGCTAATTCATAGCTCTGTGAAAACGTTGGTTTTAATGATTGAATTGCAGATGATCTTTTCTTTGCTTCCTCCTTAGGTTTCGACTTGTTCCTATGTTTCACTATGTTTATATTACCCTGATGGTTGACTTGTTTGTCTGTTCACTTCTCTGCTCTTAGTTAAAACAACTCTTCACTCAAGCACAGCTTCAAATCAAATTCTCTCTTTTTATCATTTGTTTATTACAATTAAAATAATGCTCAGTAGATAGAGACTTAAAGCACTTCTAACAGACTGAAACAAGTGAAACAAGAGCTTCATAATCAAGTCAGAGTCTCAATGAGAGAGCTCTGTAAGGGTTATAATTAATTCATGTATTGGACACATGATCTATAGGCTTTTACAAAATAATTAGTATTTATATTCCTGATGGTCATCCTGGGATTGACCAGTGGGTGTCAGATAGGGGTGTGAATCTCTCTGTGTCTAACGATTCGATTCCGATTTTTGGGGTCATGATTCGATTCAAAAACGGTTTTCGATTCAGAAACGATTTTTGATTCAAAAACAATTTTTCTAGGTAAACGGTCAAGAAATTTTGTTTAAATTAGGTGATAAACAAAATGAAAAGACAATGTAAACAAATAGAACATTTTAGAAAAAATACTTTTAGGTTCTTGACTTTCAAATCAAATCTTATTGCACCATTTCACAGTAAAAGTACTTCATACTTTGGTTAGTGGTAGCCTACTGGACACACTTAGTATATATCCACAAGTTTACTATTGTCCTTTTTTGAAAATATTT
>JAVQKG010066904.1:0-14191 GCA_036025885.1 Hypseleotris bucephala
AATAACATACAATTGCCATGTTTTTATATAAGGTTTGGTGATTTTAGGTAGAAAATTATAGATTCAAGTTAACAAAATTTAATACATTTAATACCATATTTTGTAAGTTTTTGAGTGAGGATTTTTAAGTTTACATTAAGTTTACAAAACTTAAAATTCCCCAGTTTATATAAAAAAATATTTCACCTGTGTCTCGTCTTAACCTGAACATAACTACTGTTTTATTTGTGCATCTTGTTTTTGAATAACAAAAATCCAAACGGTCTGCTTCCTTTTAGCCGCCTCTTACTTTCAAAAACCATGCTCATCTTTCCCACAGCGACAGAGTGAAAGGTGTGGGAGTGTGTTTTAAGCATAAATATATCCCCTATAATTCTAAATAATTTATGTCATGTTATGACAGCCTCTCTGCCTCCACTGCTCCTACAAGCCCCAGACAATCCTCGTTCCCCCCACAAACTAATAGTCTGTACCGGGAAACAAAAACATCCAACTCTGAGCGTTAAAGCTCTTCTCACAAGTGGGTGGAAATCAAGGGAGATTTAAAGGATGGTTTTGGGCGAGATTAGTCAGGTAGCAGGTAAAAGCAATTCCAAACAGGGTAGCCACAAATATGCGTCTGACAACTGTTTACACAACACTGAGAAAGCAATTGCAACTACATGGGAAGCATACAGCGTGGATGATTGTAGTCTCTTAAACATACCCTTAAAACAACAGAACTGTATGGGTGATTTGATATAGTTTTTATACCTTCTTCTTGGCTTGTAGTAGCTCCTGGTAGGCACTGGAACGGATGAAACGGCTGTAAGAATCACTCTTCATCAATTTGTAGATGTGCTCCTGTAAGAAAATTGGGTTTAGGTTATGGCTCAGCGGCTGTTATGTATGCTTACGTATACTCTTTATTAGGTAGATCTATTCGTCTGTTTGTCATCACATCACCTCAGTGGTATAAGTTATGCACATACAGTATGTTCAAGACAAACCTGGTGATTTGAGAGACTTTAACTAGTAGCCTATTTCAAAACTGATATAGATTGAGACGACTGGCGGTTATTTTGGCAAAAAATATTTGTTGATGCCAGAAACTGGCAATAGAAAAGTCTACACAAAACCAGACAATACACCAAGGTCTGCAGAACACCATAATTTAACAACATGAGGTCGTTGGTCAACAGTAGAATAAGACTATTTCAGTTACAAGGTCTACCTAATAAAGTGGCCAGAATGTATGTGTAATCTACAGCAAGTCAAAGAAACTGAAATAATTTTGTCTATCCTCACCTGTGCATCTTCAAAGGCATATCGTCCTGGGTCTTTGACATTCTGGGTGGTTTTATCGTAGCTCTTAGAGTCCACGTTGATGGCACTGGGAGCCCCTGGTGCCAGGAACTCCTGCCAGATCTCCTGCACCCGGGTGGGCACTTCTCTGATTGGACGCTTCTTTAGTTCTTGGACCGCTAACCAGAACCTGCAGTAAACAGACATATGGGATGAGTAACAATACAGGACAATGAGGACAAGACGGTTAGTAATGGTTTTAATCTTTTCAGTAATCTTCCTTGGTTTGATTGCACATCTAATAAATTGATTAACTGATTTCAGCCCCTCAGATTGGGTGTAGAAAGCAACATTTTGCTATAGGTTAGACACTATTTTAAAAACTGAAAAATTTAAAAATGACTGACTTTGTGCATTTACTATTAGAAAGCCTTTAACATTTGTAGAATTGTACTAACTCAAGTCTGTACCATTTTCTATACTCTACAATACCACCTACAAAACATCTACATATGCACACTAAATCTTTGCCTGCACAGTTAATACTCTGCAGTGTTCCTCTTACCATGAATAACCCTATTAGCATACTCTGTCACCCACCTGGCTTTGTATGGTGCACAGATGTAGATATGAATATTTTAAACAGTTGAAACCACCAGCTTTCTGCTTTTTTTTTTCCTAAACCAAAAGAGTGAAGCGAGGACACTGACCCAAAGCAACATGTGACAGTGTTGAGAATGCTCCAATATTGTGCCTTCAAACGTTGAAAGCTATAAATTTCACATCTTTGTTTCAACTCGGAGCATCTGGGAGTGAGCAGACCCTGTTTTTTCATAACGCAGGTGTGATGCTTCGTGTGACATTGGTGTGCGCTTGTGTGTGCGTGTGTGTTTGTGTGTGTTTGTGTGTGTTCGTGGGAGGCCTGTGAAGTGTGAATTAAATCCTCCACAGTCTGTGTCTCTGTGTGTACTTGCATTATTAACAATGTAGGGGACAAAATAAGCTCGCAGAACATTATTTCACCTTTTAAAGAGAACACAACTCTCTTTAGAACAAGCATCTCACTCCAGCACTCATGCATCATGCCCAGTATAGTTACATTTGTCATAACCTATGAATATGATGTGAGTACAAAGTATTTTTAGCATACAGATTTAGTTATACACTTTGCCCTCAAAAGATAAAAGATTTTTTGTGTCTGTGTGTGTGTATATGAAAAGTCATCTGCGTCAATGATATTTTTTGAGAATCTGTTCCATTGCATAATATGGCAGAAGATATTATATAAATTGTTGCCAATATAACAAGTTAGGGCTTGTAGCTCAACAGAAAGAGCATTTACCCATTTTTACTTTTACTTGAGTAATTGTATTTTGAAGTAACAGTGCTCAAGTAAAATTATTGGCTACTATAACAATAACAAATATGTTTCTCATTTGTATGTTCTGTGTGTTTACCTGAGATTCTCTGAGCTGAACTCTGACTCCAGGAATTTGAGAAACTGCTCTCTCCCGACTGGATCTTTAAGAACCTCATCGATACCAAAGGCCCATCGTTTTACCCTCTGCTGTCCCGGCTCCTTACTGTTGACCATAAATAACACCAAAATGTTGCATAAAACATACCCTAAAATATAAATATATAGTATAATATAATATATATGTATAAATATATTGGTAATGCTGCTAACCTGGCTTCCAGTTCCCATAGTGTGGTGTCGTCTGAGATCCAGGGGTTGGATGGATCGGGAGGCGTGAGGAAGGGGTCGTATTCAAGGTACTGCTCTGTGTAGCCGATTAAACTGAGCGAAGAGAAAAATACAGTCATTTGTTGAATCATAATAATTAACAAAAGCAGTGGTTTCCTATTATTTATCAGGATCCAAATAGGGCAAAATGTGTGTAGATACAGCGTTCACCTAAAAATACTACTACTAAATTGCATTGTGCAATGAACAAAAGTAGACTAAATACTAATCATACGGTAAATAATGAAAAGAATGATGATATAATAGAGATATGGGTCATATGAAGAAAAATTGGAAAACGCTACTTTGAATCTAAAAGAAAAGCTGCTAAGTGAGTAGTGCTTTAGTTGAAAGAAATGTGACTAGCCATTTCAAGCGAACTGAAGGTAGTTTCTAAAAGGAAAGAGGATTGATTCTTTCTTTGGACAAAACATCCGACAAGCCTCTGCTGAATGCACTTCCCAAACAGCACATTAGCACTGTGTACAAAGCAGTGGTCCCTGGCAGCCCCGGTGCTGACACCCACTAAAGGCATTGTGTGCACCCAGTCTGTCCTCAAGGTCATGTGATCTCTTAATTCCTACACACATTGGCCCATTTAAAGGCTCAATACACAGATCAATGGCCAAACCAAATAGAGACACAAAAAACATTGCTCACCTCTCTGCCACTTTGGACATTTTCAGTCGATGCCGGTCTAATTGCAATTGCCAAAAGGTAATCTGGAGGAATCAAAGGGGAAATAAGCATTTGGGGTGAGAGAGAGCAGTTTACAAAATCCATCTTAGACGTTTCAATCTTTAGAATTAAAGCTGTTTACACCCTGGAGGTTACTATGATCTGAACATTTTTAATATCCTTTTTATCCATACACATGTAATCTGAAGAGCACACTCCAGGCACAAGATCTGATTTTTCAACCAATAGAAAACAAGAAGAAATCAATGTATTGAGTTAAAAAAGTAAAACACAAGCCCAATAGGACTCAGTCATGATTGAACTAAGTCTAAACCAGGATTAAACCACATCTAAACTAAACCAGGAGTAACCTAAGCTTGAAGATCTAATCCAGAACTATATCATGCAAAAAGTGCACTAAACCAGTTCTAAACCGGACTAAACCGTGAATAAACCAGAACTAAACCAGGGGTGAAACTTAGCTTGATATATATTTCCTCTTTATTCAGAACTGTTTTTTTTACACCACAGTATTTCAAAATTTCCATTTACTGACCTGCTTAAAATGTTTATAAACTATGTCAGTTATAATATTTCTTCATACTTCTTTCTTTCTTCTCTTTTTGGCCCCTAAACCAAAAATATGGTCAGCCTAGCCCGCCCCCTGGTGAGCTGACCTGTTCCTGCAGTTCCTCTTCCGTGGGTTGCTTGGCCTCTGGGGCGGGGGTGTGGGTGGGACTGTGAGTGCGGATGTCGTTCTGCAGGCCGTACACAGACTGGGACAGGATCAAAGCAGAGAAGAAAAATAAATGACTTTGAAAACCAATAGTAGACTCAACACATCATCAAAAACATCAGGGAAAAGGGTTTTATTCGTTTCATGTGTGACGCATTACCTTCAAACGGGACATTAAGAAGTGAGGGAGCTGGAAATTGAAGCGTACCTTTCTGGTTTTGTGTGGGTTTTTCATTCTAGAGGACTTCTTTATGTCGACTTCTGTTGTGTTTACACATCCAGGCTGCCAGAGGAGAAAGAGAATTATCACAGCTGTTACTTAGACTTTGATTTTGAGCTTTGAGCTTGAGCTTTGTATTTGTTGCATAGTTGCTATTTTTACTTTAATATATCTTTCCACATGTACTTATGTGAGCATCTTCTAGACTAATTTGTCACATTCCAATAAAGCTACCTACTTGGCCGAGTAGAAACAACTATTGTCAAAGTAAAACAATGGAAGGTTTACTTAATATAAACGTATAGTCACAAGTGGAAAAATAACCTAACCTTTTAGCAATGTACTATAGTTCCTGCTAATACAAAGAAGTTCAATTTATTTTCTGGATGGGCTGAAACAGTAGGCTAATTGTTTTCTGTCTTGGTAAAATATTAAATTAGAAACTTGGTTGTTATAACATTTTGAAGTTCCATTCAGTACATGATATTCAAAATATTGTAATATTGTTAAATTCATAAAGTTAAACTTTGTAAAAGAAAAATGGGTTAATTGGCCACATCTATCCACTCCCACTAGTTAGAGTTGAAAGTTAGATTTGTACTGTTTTTAAGATGGTGGCAATAATTGTGGAGTGGTCAGCTAAGGGTGATCTTCAAAGTTATATAAAAAAACTCAAAATTTACTACTAAATACTAGGACTCTTAAAAAAATAAATGGGATGTCTAAACTTTGATTTGAGACTAACATGAGTAGTTTTTTGGTTTCCAGTTATTTGTAGTGTGTTAAGCCATATATAAACTGTGTGTCATACTCTCCCCAATTAAAGTTGGAATGTGCTAATTCTCACAAAACAAGCCAAAAGCAGCAGGGAGTTGTGTCGGTGTGCAAATTTAGTCTGATTGAACAAGTGGTCTAATCTAGGTCTCATCCAGGGGAACACAGCTAAGTAGCTTCAGCGCATCACTGTGAAATTTGAATTAATATTGATTATGTTGCTCCAAGGACGCATAAATTAAACTTGTTTTTCTCCAATTAAGCACGGTGCTGACGCCTCTCACCCGAATGTGGAGGGAAGCCTCTAACCCCGGGGTAGAAGCTTAATGCTAATGCTAGGTAAGTGTATGAACAAGGTGCAGAGCGCGGCTGACGCTAACGTGTTTTGACAGTTATCAATGTGGCATTTCTTCAGCACATGCTACAGGCACATGAGGCTGTCAGTTCACAGGCCCATTACCTCTGCATATGCCATTGAGTCCACAGAGCACTCTCCCTGTTTAACACTTTAAAGGGAGCGTATTATGTCTGTTTTCAAGCCTTTTGAATTACTTTTTAATTGTATCATTTAAAAACTGTGTTCTTTTGGGGGACTGTTTTTATTGATCTACTAATGACTACTCCCATCTCACTATCTCACAAGCTATAAACAAAAGAAAGTAGTGGCAAGGTTTCTTCTCTTTATGTAGAAATATGAAACCAGGTGTTTGAGCTTATAAGAAGGTTTGCTCATCAGCATAAATAATTATTAAAATGTGGGAATTAAACTAAATACAGTACTACTCTGGGTATGTTTTTGAAAACATGAAAACATAATATCATGGTGACAAGCCCAGTCAAGTAGATTTAGAATAATAGGTCCCTTTTAATAAATTATAGATGCTTTACTGGACTTTTAAAGACATATCCAGTATCCAATGCAGACTTAACAAGAACAACAATAAAATACCAGCAGATAAAGACGCTAGAAGGAGCGACAGTAATTTCACTCACCACTGGTCTGTGCACATCCCAGAAAGCTCTTTCCTGACTGTCGAGAATTTTCCTCTCAATTTTGTCTCGTTTCTTGTCAACTCTGTGGGAGCAAAAAATAGTTAAAATTGAAATCAAAATTGTGTATATGGGCTAATGTTGGAGACACTGGTTGTTAAATCATTTAATGTCCTTAAAAGTTATAAGAGTATGTTCTATGTTATTGGTAAATGATAAAGCAACAAGACCTAAATTTGAACATAGCTTCTTCTACTTCAGGGGTAACTGCTCCATCCAATGCAGCAAGTAATTGAAGCCCCCGATTAAAAAACAAAATGTTATTGACCACTTGTGAATGGATATTGTATAAAGCCTCATTTTGAAAGAGAGATATGTCTTTTTGCCAACCTTTTGTCCATCTTATGCAAAGGTTATCATCAAACGAATCTGCATTCAGTCACAGAACAAGGAAAAATAACAATTCTGAAAAACCCATTGTAGCAGTGCCCTTCATCACACAGCACGTTTACTTCTATAAGTGGATTCAAAACGTCACATACTAAAGCATTTATTATTGTGCACTTGTTTCTACAAATTAATCAGGCCAACAAGTTACATATGGAGAATACGTATACATGCATGGAACACCCACTCACTCAAAGCGCAATATTGTGTTGTTGTAAGTAAGTTGTATCCAGTGTGATGAAATGAATTAGAGCCCCTAAAACTGTACCATAAAAACACTGACTATATATCATGTATTTTATTGAGGTTATATGAGGTTATGTCTTTCTTGCAAAAGAGTTTGTGCATTGCTATAAAATTGTCATCAGAGGAAAAGTAAAGGAATGTAACAACAACATTTTTTAAACTGGCTCATCTAAAAATCAATAGTACTTTAGTATTTACTATACTGGGAGGAATTTACAACAACACTTTGGCATCAAAACACCCTTTCCTGGCACAAAAACAAAGCTCTAAATCCATTGTTAAAACTACTTTAAGCTCACCATAATGTTGCCTTCTACTGGGAAATGGTGCATTACAATAGAGCATTAAGTTTTATATTGCAACCACATTCCCATTAGCAACAAATTTCAACTTAGAAGTCACGACAAAAAATTTTGACTGGGCGTTTGGATGTTACCTACTTTGCTTGTGCTTCTGCTTGCATAAATATGAACTCCCATTTCCTGGCGAATGCTCTCTGTAGCCTCGCTAAGCTCTCCTGCAGAAGAAATAAGACAATTTTAGTGTGAAACTCTGAATATGCGTAGACTTTATGTGCTGCAGATTCAGTTTATAGTGCACTGCTGGATATCACATTTAATGATCCCCGCTCATACAAAAGCAGGCTATAACTAACGGCTGATTCACTTATTAGCTCTGCAGATTTTTTTTTGAAGTTTTGCCGACTTCTGTTGTAGCGAGACCAGAGGAGAATTAAAGAAAGGGGAATGTGAAGGGCTGACACTATAAGCAACCCTTTTGACTTACCGCTTCGTAGTCTGCGAGCTCCAAGCGTGCTTTGTTTTGCATTGTTCTTTTGCAGAGGTAAACAGCTGGTTAGGGACAGACAAAAAGAGGAAGGCTGGTTAGAGAGATGGTGCATGACCCCAGCTCGGTTTTAGCTGCCTTAAGTGGCCCTGCTTTTTACTCATTTAATCCTCTCAGCTGTGCAACTAAACCAGTCTCTGAAACACAAAGGTCACCATTTGTAGAATAGATCAAGAACAAGGGATGTGCAACATACTGGAAATAACAAATGCTATTTCTTCTTGACTTATATACATTTTCTATAGCGTATTTATAGCTTTTATAGTACAATTTCCATATGCTTCAATATAGCAGCCCCGTCTGTATCAGGGCAGCTGTGGACTACAGAAGGTGCGTGACTGTGAAGTGAATGTTTTGTGTAGCTAATGGGAACAGATTTAATTGCTTATGGGTTTAAGTTATTAAAGAAGAAACTAGTTGTGTACGCCATAAAATATAAATGATACAGTCTCATTTATTTCTCGGGGTCTATACTGGGGCAAAAAAGTGCCTATAATTGGAAGTTATATGAAAAAGAAAATAATAATAAATAAAAATTGGGTAGCATATTATATGGAAAATTGCAAACAAAATAGTATTGTACTGTCTGTGAGTATTTTGTAGTCATTTTGTAAATTAGATCGGCCCCGACCCTGAATGAGGGTTCTTCTGGGTATAGTCTACTTTTAATGTGATCCATTTATTAACTGACGACTAAACAGAAATTTTATTATATGCATTTATTAACATGGTATTATTCACAACTAGTTAACATCCCCCTGACACTACCAATTAATCCCACAGCGAGCCTCATAGTCCTTTGTACTCATACAACTCTGACTACAAATGTGAAAGACCTGCATGACTGAGGCGATTCAGTGGGACCACTTTTAGCTTAATGAAATCTTTATCTGCACTGTGCTCCGCCACGGACAATGAGAGCCCTGCACAACAAACCCTGGTTCATTTATAATAGGCAGATTGCATCAGAGTGTGAGGCATATGCTGAATTTCAAATATACTGTATAATATTGCATAAGGGTGACTGCCGGATCTTTGTTCAGAAGGCAAAAAGTGAAGTGAAATTGACAATAGTAGTGTTAAATGGTAGTGAAAGGTTAGATTTTAAAGCGTGTTAGTGACATTTGAGTGAAAATGAAAACTATCATCAAATTATGGATTTTGTTTCTTCCGTTAAGTTAGTGGATAGTCAACTTACAGCACAGAAGAAAACATTCATTCCAAAAATAATAAAAAGTCTTAAGAAATATTATGCTAAAACTAGATTGCAAGAAATGATTGGGCCATTACGTGTCAATATGCACTACTATATTTATATGATGTAAATATATAGTATATATAGTAGTAATTTTCAACTACTGCATAGCATAGCATCACTCTGATCAGCAAAAATGAGACGCCTATATGAGAGCATTCTTCATTCCCCATGTTTAATCTGACAGAACCAATTCATTGTTTTTTCTGTCACTTCAAGGTTAAAAAGCTAAATTTATAATGGCTCAAAACATACAGTAATTGTGTATAAATGTAGTGTTTATTATATGCTTCAGTTTTGAGGAAAATATTACATTAGAAAGTCTCACCATAGTCTGTGTTTTCTGGTTCCCAGCAGTTTGATGGCCAAAAGTATGGAGTCTGAAAGCAAACATTTGAACAGTTGGATTAAGACATTGTGCATACAGTTGTTGGCACATTTACATCTTTTGTTGCATAATGGATTTGGCACATGGGCTAAATCACATAAGCTGATTACCTCACACCTTAACCCAGCACTTGACCAATATTATATACACTGGCACCACATAAGACCACATCTAAATAGCTTTTATCCAACACCCACTTGATTTAACTGGTTCTGTGCACAGCCTAGTGGACACAACTATGCAGAAGTCACTAATCCATTGGCATTCAAACAAGTACTATTTATTTATTCTCCTCGTATGACTTTTAAAATGCATTTTTACCTGAAATCTATAGAATGTCCCATCATCTTTGAGCGTGAGGACGTGGTCTGAGATGGGGAAGAAGTAGCCGTGTGCAGCCATCAGTGTGCCTAGGTGAAGAGCTTCCACTGAAAACAGAAATAAGCAAAAAAGAAATATAAACATAAATGATTTAGAAGCTGTTGGTCAAGAATTAGACTGGGTATAACAAAGAAAAAACATCTCTCTCCTCCATCACAAAATCATCAGCCAAACCATATCACTCTCATCCATCATCTCCTCAGCAGAAGAACCATCTCTTGGCTTGGCATATTAATTTTATTGAACACTAACTGTCTTTTTGAATAAAATGGAAGCAAAAAGCAAATCAATTGAATCTAAAATAACTAGATGTTAACGTCAAACTCCATATTAGCAAACACTAATCATCAGTGTCTTTGAGCTAAATAATTACAAATCAAACCCAGTCCCTGTGGTCTTAAAGTTTAATTAGCATTAATAAAACAAAATATGACAAACCCCGGGCTTCATATCTTCAAACAAAAGTTCAAGTTCAGTTTTCTAATAAACTAGATATTTTATGTTCAGGGGCTGGAGGTGATAATACCTTTTCTTAATTTATATGCTAATTTCTTCTTTTTATAAAGTCTTTTTTAAACTGTTTGAAAGATAAAACATATTGCGCATGGGGCCCTCACTTAAACAAAAGCTGATTTCTAGATTAATCTCCAATCAACAGTGCTTTATCACACATCTTTGCTGGCTGCTTTTTTTCCTTCACAGCGGCTAATTGGCGGCTAAAAAAATGCCACGTTTTGAATTAGAGCCCGTCCTTCTTTAAAGAGAAAAAGCAGTGATGGTGTTGACAGAAAGACAGGCAGGTCTCAGATGGTGTCAAACAAAATGGCAGGGGGTCTCCTTGATTGGCCCACCTTCAGCCAGAGAGGCGGAACTCATCAGTCAACGCTGTGACCGGTAGGAGCGAAAAGCCGGTTCCTGGTGCGCGCCGCAGCACACGACCAGCGCACCCCGATTTAAAACCATCGAGTATGAAAACATGTAATCATCTTCCACTGTGTGCCTCCACTGACAACGTTTATTTCCCACCAGTCTTGTGGCATTGCAAACATCAAGCCCCACTGCTCTTCATATATCAAGGGGAGAGGACTTAAAGGTTCAACATGTGACTGAGGACTTTAAGTGGAAGGAAAGTGTTTTGTTCACTTTTCAGGAGTGAGAAATCTCAACCTTTTGACTTTTGGGGCAGAAGGCAGCTTCATGGGTGCAATTTCATTTAAAGATGCAGTACTTGATTTTGCGCGGGAAAAAAAAATACATGTTCAAGCATACAGTTTTAAAGTTTGAATGATGTGCTCCCCTTTCTCCCTTTCCCTTTTTATTTTTTTCTCAGATGACTTCTGGTAATGTGTACCACTGACTGATGCGTGATTATTTTTGTTCAAATACAAAGTAAAACTATCATGTGCTGCACCTTTGAAATGTCTGAAAGTGTGGCATGGGTTATTTTATTTTACTTTATTTCAAATGTTTTATTTTTAGTTACAGTTAACCTGTATAATTATATATTTTAAACATTCTTACTTTACTGCATGTCTTCAAACCTGAATGCCTTTAAGTTAATGATCCCACACTAAAATTATAAATTGGAAATGTGGAAAATGTTAGGATGCTGGGAATTATTTTTATTATTGAAATTTACAGTACGTACAAATGACTTTTTACCTACTTTCTGGGCATGTAGATTAGAGTATTGTCACATAGTCCATGCATTAATTGCTCATCCTCTCTTCTTCTATCCTGTCTTTAATATTCCCATATGACAAATCACCTCCATGGCACCATTTCTACTACATGCTAATCCATAGACACAGGGCACAAAGGTTAAACTCTGGCTAAGCAGTCGATCTGAAAGGTGACTGTAATATAAGGATGTCATACATTAAACATGGCAGCTCTTCTCTCTGTAACACCCTCTTAGTTCATGTGTGTTAAATATAGCTTGGCTTTTCCTTTAGCATTAGCGAAGTGACAGCTTTGAGAGGTCCCAGTGTGTAAGTGTGTTCATTAATAACATATGACTCATAAGTTATTTACAAAGTATTTATTTATAAGCATGGCATTTATTGTGTATGCACTCTACGTAGTTAGGGTGCACAAGGAAACATAATCAGCAAATTAATATTACAAAAAAAACTAAATGTGTTGTAGAAATGTTAATGTTTTCAATCTGACAGTAATTTATACTGAAAATAAATAACCCATACTATAATAAATAAAATGTTAATCCAGTGTAGTCTTGATTTGATGTTGAATTTTGTCCTGGTTTTGGTTCTTCACCCAAATATCCCTGACCATATTATTCCATTCCAATACACAGCATATCTATCACGTTTCACATGGTTTTTTAATATCATGCAGCCCTAATATTTACCTAGGCTTATTCGCATTATTCATGGTGGTTATCACAGATGGGTATAAAGTCAAGGATGACAATAGCATAGCGGTGGATACAGATGAAGAGATTTGAAGTGGCTGCTGTCTTTCCTCTCTTCCAAAGATAATCTGTTCTCATTTGGTATGGAGTGTCTTTGTCAGGTGTGATGCTTCTGCTCTGTCTTTTGTTTGTGTGCGCTCGCGGTGACATTTTGTGGATGGATTTTGAATGTCATCTCGAAACAATGATTAGCAAATCCAAAAATACTCTTGGTGTCATAGAACTTTTGCAGGAATACCTGAACTACAGTGGTGAAAAATTATGACTTATTACATGCAACTGACAAACTTTGCTGTAAGTATAGATGTTTTATCTGGATTCAATGTTATCCAATCAGCCAACTTCAGTGTCCACCTAATATATATATAATATATATATAATATAATATAATATAATATATCATAGTGTGCCACACCAATTTAATTTAGTCTGGATTTAGTGACTGTAGAGAACTACAATAGATTACAGTACTCATGTTAATGAAATTGCACTTTTGGTTGTTGTTGTTTTTTAAATCTAGATTAGCTAGCTAATTCTTTAGCTAGACTACTAATTAAGATATTTCTAGTAAATAGAGGGTGTTTTATTCGCTTGCCAGTTTTATTTGCCTTTTGAATTGTGTGCCCAATTTTCCCATTAGCAAATAGTGCTACAACAGAGATGAAGGTGGAGTACTTTATTGTGGGAATTGCTTTCTTGTGTCTGCATGTCCTCCTCATTTAAATGTGGGTTTTCTCCACTGGCTTCCCCCCACTGTCCAGAGACATACATGTATAGTCTGTAAACATGTGAATTTAAATATATACTGTACATTGTTGGCTTATTGTCTATTGTTAAGTGGGCCTTTTGCAGAATGTGTCCCATCTTAGGCTCATAGTATCATGTATTTTTAACTGAATGATTGGTTGTTAGAAAGGTTACGAAAGAAAAGATTTTATGTAATATGGAAAAATAAGTCTGATGAAGAGCCAAAATGCATAAACCACTACCATAATTTCTTTTCGTTTCGGCTGATTACACCTGACTGAGGCTGTCAAGAAAGGGCCAGCCTGAGCCTCCACAGGGAAAACACCCTCTGATTTCATTGTATCATCATCTCTTTGTGCCAAAAACCCAGCAGTCTGGAGCACTTCTTCTATCTGATATTTATCTAAAGAAACATAGACAGATCCAGTGACTTGAATTATGATTATACCTTTCACAACCTCAGTGCATCTACGTGAGGAAGGTTAAGTGCCTGGAATAAGGGGTTGTAACAGTTTTTGGAATAGCATTTATTGCATGTAGGATAAGGCTGCTCAATATACTGTAAAGTTATGGTTATTGCAAAATCAGTAAATGTAAGAAATTAAATGAATCGCAAAAATGTTCATCTGTCAAAAATTTACACTAAAGATAATTTTCCAAAGCAATAAAATGTGTTGCCAAAATACTAAAACATGATCTGAATTAGTCTGCATTTAGTCCTCCGTTGGCGTGTGTGCGTGTGTGCGTGCGTGCGTGTGTGTCTGTGATCAAGATAACGCAAAAACTACTGCACGGCTTTGGATTAAACTTTCAGGGAAGGTCAGGTCTGGTTTAAGGAAGAAGTGATTAAAATTGGGTACATCTGTGATGAATATTAATTAAGTTATTAATTAATTAAGCGAAAACTTTTAAATGCTATAACTCAAACACTTTTTGCCAGATCTACTTCTAACTTTCTGGGCAGTTACATATAATGAAGACGCAGACATATGTAGACTTTGGTGCCTCTATGATAAAT
>JAVQKG010067111.1:0-11375 GCA_036025885.1 Hypseleotris bucephala
ATCTATCTATCTATCTATCTATCTATCTATCTATCTATCTATCTATCTATCTATCTATCTATCTATCTATCTATCTATCTATCTATCTATCTATTTGCACTTTATTCAGACTTAAACATCTATCTACATTTATTTGCACTTTATTCAGGCTTACACATGGTGGGAAAAAATCATGTTTTGTATGTTTTTGTGCAGGACTTGGTGGTTTTCTGAGGAGTACATATCATTTTAAAGTCTGTGGTCCCCATCCCAACTTACTGTACCAGCCATGTCGACATTTTTTCTGGAAAAAGTGGAAAAGTCAGTCACATAATATAGTTCACCCAGCAATAGTTAGACCTGCCTACGCAGTGCCAAAGGTACAGTATGTTGTTTGGATAAAATTATATTCATTTATTTAAATATAAAGTGAAAAGTTAACATTTGATAGCATTGTAAACACTGACATGCAAGTTCTGTACATAATATAGGCTTGATTATTATACCTAAATCATATTTTGAAATGTACACTTTCTTCCGTCTAGCATATTGTGCGCCCTGAATATGTATGCACTGGAGTAATGCCAGAATGGCCAGACTTCATAGAGATAAAAAACCAAGAGCAGATTGAAGGCCTGGCTAGAGCATGTCAGTTAGCCAGACATGTGTTACTGCTAGCTGGACAAAGTCTGAAGGTGTGTATCTAGAAAATTAAGAAATGGTAAAGAGAACTCTGTGAAACATGTGTCCTTTTTCTTTTAGGTTGGTATGATGACTGATGAAATAGACTTCATAGTGCACCAGGAGACAATCAAACATAACGCCTACCCATCTCCTCTCAGATATGGAGGCTTCCCAAAGTCTGTCTGTACTTCTGTCAACAATGTGGTGTGTCATGGCATACCGGACAGGTGACAGGAAGAATCTTTATTTATTAATTTCATGCATTTTCACCCAGTTTTCTTCTAAATTACATTGTATAAGAACAATGACTCATTTGTTACCTTCTTTTTTAGTCGGAAACTTCAGAATGGGGACATTATCAACATTGATGTCACTGTAAGTAAGACTTAAAAATACAAAAATGTTGACCAATTCTGCAACATTTAAATGGAATTGTCTTCAAAGGTATACCTAGATGGTTACCATGGGGACACCTCAGAAACTTTCTTAATTGGTGAAGTTGATGAGGTTGGACAGAACTTAGTAAAAACTGCCAGGCGTTGTA
Organism: Hypseleotris bucephala; assembly: GCA_036025885.1. Lineage (NCBI taxonomy): Eukaryota > Metazoa > Chordata > Actinopteri > Gobiiformes > Eleotridae > Hypseleotris > Hypseleotris bucephala. Next base: position 1,208 of record JAVQKG010067111.1, read on the forward strand.
GAGACGAAGCGATTTCTGCCTGCAAACCCGGGGCTCCTCTGTGTGTGATAGGAAACACTATCAGGTACAACAGCTTGTGTCAGAAGTAGTTTTTTTTTTTTGTCCTGGCAACTTATTTGTGTATTCGTGTTTTCTTGGCAGCAAAATAGCACACGCCTGTGGCTTCCAAGTGTGCCCATATTTTATAGGTCATGGAATAGGCTCAAGTTTTCATTGCCACCCTGAGATCTGGCATCATGGTGAGTTTATATGTACATATATGCAGATTTTAGAAAAATATCATTTTAAATAACTAATTATATGTATTATAATGGTTGTTTTTTTTGTTTGTGGTTTAAGCAAATGACAATGATATGACTATGGATGAAGGAATGGCTTTCACAATAGGTATGTTATGTTGACCTGTCACGATTCCTCAATTCTTGGTGGATTTGCTCTATGGCATAATTCCTTCATTTTTTTATTGTCATTATGTAACTATGTAACATTAAAAGTGGAATAAAGTGTATTACCATTCTGTATTTCGCTATATGACGTGTTCACTGAGAGTAATTTTATTTGTATTAATAGAGCCCATCCTTATGGAGGGGTCAACAGAGTTTAGGATTCTAAAAGACAAGTGGACTGCAGTGTCTGCAGACGACAAAAGGTAAAAAATTTTGCTTCTCGTTAAACACATCAAGTACAAAATGAAAATAGATCTAATGCCTTGTTTCTGTTTCGCTTCATACAGGTCAGCCCAGTTTGAACACACAGTGGTCATTACCGCTGACGGAGTGGACATTCTTACTAAACTGCCCGAAGAGGACAACTTGTATTATAAGTGACTCATTTCTGTACTACAAGTTTTTTTTTATATATTTGGAAAACAAAATCTGCAACTATTTATACCTTCATACTGTATCTCTGCTTTATTTATCGGGGTCCAAATAAAAAAGAACAAAACATGTTTTTTATCCTAATTCTTAGCTTTCTTAATATCTGCATAAAAACTAATTTACTCTAGTTTACTTGTGCTTACTGAAAACTAAAAAAAGACAAGCTAGAAATCTACCATAAATTGTCCTGCATTGTCAAGTCTGTCCAGTAGATGGCAGCTCACCAGTACAAATTATCCCCGTGAAAACAAGCCAACATATTGCTTTGTTTGGGCATATGTATTTGTGAACATTAGTCATTGTTAATCAATTATATAATCACAAAACATTACAACATTTTAATAGTACTACAAAATGAAAGTCTTGAGTTTTGAGGAAAAATATACTGGACATAAATTCCTGGCATAGCAACACTTTTAGGACCATATTTTTTCAGTTGATTTTTTTTATTTTTGAATCCAGGTGGATTTAATAATGCTTATGTGTGTGAGATCATAGCAGGTACAATTGTGCAACCACATAACAGTGCTGTCTTTGTATAAATGGACAACTATAATTTTCATGTAGTAAATAATTAATCTATCCAGTTAGCCACAATGCTATTTGAGAAATGTCGATTTCATAACATTTACGCTGCCTCTGAAACAGTGGACATGGCAAAGCAGTGATGCCTCTGATGAATACATTTACGAAGAGACATTGGCCTTTCACCCAGTGTATATAGGGTTTGTTTTCACTTCCTGGCAATGCACTCCAGAATGCCAGTTTATGGGCGGGATAAGGCAGACTGCAAACAAAAGTGGGTCAGCTGATTTGTGAGTGGACATAACAGGACAGGAAATGATTTATGTATTTAAATATCTACAGTTTTGTCTGAATCTGAAAACTAAGGTGAGGAGTGTGCTATAGTATTTTAGGAGGTGCAGGGAGTGGCAGGGAGAGGCGCTGGATCTTTGTCATGAATTCACCCATTTGTTTCATTCTTTCACATGTTGGGACTTGTTCCTGTTCTCACCTTATGCTCTGCTGTTTATCAACCACCTTCCTGGAATTTGAACTTGGACTTGAACATGTTTTAAAAAGTTGAACATAGAGTGGGCTACTGTTTGTCTAGATTATAATTAAACCATAGGGTGCTTCTTTATATAGTATACCCACTGGCTTTACTTGGAAGACTCTGTAATGGGCATTTTGAGCACAAGAATGTCACTCACTGCATATTTTCTCATTTTTGTGCCATTCTCTGTAAACCCAATGGATGTGTCTGAAATTCCCAGTAGATTACCAGATGCCCATATGGATATAACGTGTCTCAGGTGATCAGGTGATAATGATGGTGTGCCTTATAAAGTGGCATACATATGAGTGTTTCAATCAAAACCAATTTATGATCTGTCTTTCGTGTTTTAACTTTATTTAGGCTTTAGATTTGACTAAGTTAACAATTTAACAAAATATGATTTAAAACTAATACACGACTGTTAGGTAGCTAGCCGTTTAGCGGTTGGAGTTAAGTGATGTGCGGAATATAGAAGTCAGAGGCAGGAAATTGCGTGGTCCACAATTTTTAATTTTTCTTTCAATCTTCCATATTTACAAAAACAAAGTGCAAATGCCAAAAAGTGCAAGTGCAATTGGAGGTCAGAGGAGCAGTGTCTATACTTATTTGTAACAAACGGGCCTGTTTGTTACAACAACATATTGTACACAGTCACTGCACAGGTGATGTATGTCTGTCCACCTGACTTATTGCGAGAGGGAATGTGTGATATATCCCACTTACCTGCGATATTACCGCTGTACCACAAATTCCTCGTTTCTATGGAGACCTGTAAAATTGGGAAATTGGGAGGTCACATATAATTTTCAGACGTGTGGAGGCACATCCATCATTCATTTGGAAACATGTAGCATTCAGTGAATCAGGATGAGTAACTGTCAGTAGTCAGAGCACCTAAAGGCTCAAAAAGTGCTTATTTGATTGGATAACTAGATTCAGGAATGAACTGGACAAAACTCTTCCTGGTTAGTATAATAGCAGTACTTTTACTCAAATAATTGTTTAATTTAATTTAAGCCTAAAAAAGTAAACGTGACCTTAAAAAAAAGGGGCTGCACTGATGTTCATTCACATAGTAGTAGTAGTAAATAAAATTAGTTTTAGTATTTGTAGTGGTATAATTGAGTGATTCATTGGTGAGAGTCATGCCCAAGGACACAAAAACAATTTCAACTGTGCAAGGTTAAAATGTCTGATTAGAGGGCATCTCGGTTCTGTATTAACATATGCACAGTATGTATGTATTTTTGGAAGATACAGTACATGTTAATGCACTTTTTACGTATCTGTTCTGAGTGTAAACACGCCAGATTGTATCTTATTTCCAAGTACTTAAGTAAAGGGTGTCTACCTTAGGATTCCAAATGATTGTTTTCCCTTGGATATATGAATCACAGTAACATCAAAACCATAGTATGTACATGTCACAATGCAGCAAACACCCAGCTCCAGAGTGCATTAATGAGGCATTTTCAAAGTCAAATTAGGCCACATGCAAAGAAGACTATGTGTGTCACAAGTTACAGTTAATCTGAAAGAATGCATGTGTGTGTGTGCCAGAAGAAGAGTCTAATAAAATTTGAGTCACCAGACTGGAAGGGTCTCCTCTAGAATTAACAAGGTGGAAAACGTTCTTTTTTGACCTCGTCCTGACACTTTAACTGTTGGAGGAATGTGTTTTATTTTTAACACTATGGAAATATTCTGTGTGGAGGCTTGTTCTGCTGACAAAACCGTATCACATCTTTTATTGTTCTTTCCACACACTCTAACAATAAAAAATACCTATATTTAGTCTGTAGTTTGTAGATTCATATAGATTAATTACTGATATTTAGTGACATTTATGATTGGAAACCCCTTGAGATCTAACATCTCATTTGCAAGGGGGTCAACGTGTGATAAAAATATAACACTGAATTAATGAATTTGATTTGTTTTTTACAGTGAAGTAGTACTCTGTCCTGCACAGTGCTATGCCTTTCCCTGGACAAGGGGAACCCCAGTTTTGCAGCTTCATACATTAGGACATATGAGATAAGCCTGCAAAGAGAACAAGTTTCTTTGTATTACTCTTAAGTAGTTATATCTAGGTCACCTCTTGTGAATTTCTTTGATAAAAGAATGCATTCACACACTGTCAGAGATACAATGAAATACTACAAGTGTCCAGGCTAAAAGAAAAGACTGTTAAGCATAGAGCAGTGACATATTAATAATCCAGAAATGATATTTTAATAATACGTATATTATTGTTTTAAGTGGACAGTGTCCTTTATATCAAATTGGCTACTATTATATACTATTGGCTCATGAATTTAGCATACTTTTTTAGACCCAGTGGCACATGGGAACACTGGCTTGTGAAAGCCTTGGGCTGTGGTATGTGTAGCTAAACTGGAAGTTAGTTCTACTAGTTATATTCTAGTTTAAATAGCCATGGTTAGTAGCTTAACTTAACAGTGTGAGGCCCCTGTGCAGGTTACACGAGATTTAAGATCTGAACCCTGTTTAGTCCTGCTTAATTCTGGTCTAGACGAGGTGTAGACTTGGTTTAGACATGGACCATGTTTAGTCATCATGGGTTAGAACTGATATAGAGATGTTTTAGTCCTGGTACCCGGTTTAGTCCTAGTTTAGACCCTCATTTAGTTGTAATCTAGAGGTGTTTTTGTTCTGTCACAGACTGTGTCCTAGTTAGACCCCACCAGGCCTCCCAACTCCCAAGCCTCAGTGCAGTTGCACTGGCTGCACTGCCTGATGTTACACCCCTGATCATGGTCATTACTGTTATTTACATGTGGATGTTGTTTTTAGTATTGTATTCTAGTGTAGTATGTTATAGTACAATCCTAAACTCAATCTGTCAGAAAAAAACTGAAAGTGTCACTTGGTTAGAAATCCTTTGAAGCACACCTGTACTGTCAAGGGGACCCATCCCTCAAGTACGACCATATCACATTTCAACCTCTGGTGAGGGCTGGGGCCTGCACAGCTCATTCGGGAGGTGAACGGACAAAGAGGGTGGGTATTTCCCTGAGGGTGGACAAAAGAAGACATCAATTACATCTTATTGACTGTAATCAATACACTCATCAAGAAGCTTTCAGGATCTCTTTCATCTGCATTTACTGTGTGTTTGAAGCCCAATGTAAGCCAGACCAGAATCAATAATGTGAATATGGAATAAATTATAAAGGAATATAAGTCAGACAGTTGTCCTCACAATGTGGAGAATAATATATTTATATTACATGTATTTTTAAAACATGATACACATTAATCTTGTTCAGTACATTACATGTGTTCATGCCTGTACACTGTACTATAGCTTATGAATGGTATCTCTTCTGGAATGAAATTCTAAATGAATTATCATGGAAACTAGACATCAGTCATGTGAGGACATACATGCATGAAACGTCATTAAACCAAGGCATCTTTAGGTGGACCTTAAAATTACTCACAATGCGTGTGTGTTTTTAATATAAACAAGTACTGTCGGATTTAAATTACTTACAGTATAACATCTATTGAATTCACAGTAAACCTTATTGTTATATGCATGCTAACACATGAGGCAGCTTGATCAATAATAGGTCAATATGTATGTTCTGTTTAAATATATTGAAGGCTTTAACATGACATATGTTCCTTTCACTTTTACTTCTGACTTAAAGTCAGCTGTTTTAATTGATTCAAATGATCAACATATGTCAACATAGGCCACAGAGCTCAGTCAAACTGAAGACACTGAGATTATGAAATGTCTTGGGTTGGGAGTTGTTGTGAAATCTCCATGTGCGTGTTTGTCGAGCCCAGAGGCTAAGTGTTTCTACAGTGCTATAAAGTACACGCCTTGCTTCCTCGTGTGCAGTTCACTCTGTGACACCACACCCTCAGGTGAGGCCTTTCTCTCTCTGCATTTGAACAATCACAGGGCTGTGGTCGGGCGAGTCCAGGCACTGCCTCTTTAAAATCCCTGAGTGTGTTTTCACTGCTAGCTCTTGATTTCTGCATCTCAGGCCAGAACACAGTGATCAAATAAGCCTCATACATATTATATCTGCCTTAACGTCATTTGATAGCTGAATTATTACCTAAGAGCAGTTTATTATGGGGTGATTCAGGGTTATTCACAAATTCCTCACACGTGAACACCATTGCATTTTGAAGGTGTTTCTAATATACGGTATATTTGTTTACTTTTTTTAATGTAATTTTACATATGTTGTTTTAACTAATACATGCAGTCAGTGTACTTGCACTAACACTAATCTCCCTAAATCTAATTCTTGTGTCAATAGATTGATGTTTAACTCAGCTGCCAGGCCTCTATTTCCCATGGGAGGGCACAAGTATGTTGATAAGTAAGACAGCTAATGTTTTTCTTTTTCAAAAACATAAAAATAAACATTATAAAGTCATCACACTGCACTATACAACACAAAATAATATCTTTTATACTTTACATTTTGACCTTGTATTAACACAGCCATAATGACCTCTCTCAATGCAGCTTTTACCTCGATAAGCTAATACTGTGTAAAAAGAAACAACAAGGAAAGAGCCACATGATTGTAACACAATTTAAAGAAATCCAATTATATTTTCGGATTCACTGCCAATGTGGCTGTGCAGACCTGTTCACTTTCATTCTTTCATGTTCAAGGGCTTCAGGTTATCAAATACATATTAATTTACATAATTCCCCTCCATTTCTTCTACTAAAATTAAAGGTGACTATTTTTATTTTTAAACTAAAGCTCAGTCACACTTATTCCTTCATAGTCTATTTATACAGTCTAAATGAGATAACAGACCTGTATTGGGAGCACATTCTTCCGTTGCCCTTTTGCCTGCGCCACCATTAATTGTGCCTTTTTGTACAGTATGTGGGCAGCTCTCTCTCCCTGTCAGTGTCTGAGTGTGCAAACAAAGCCAGTGTTGTGAGCTGAAATGCTGCTGTGTTGTGAGGACAGCCTCTGGGTCAGTGTCTGGTGAAATGCCTTAAGAGCCATTGAGTCCTGGGTTTGTGACTCATCTTTTGGGCCTTTATGTTTGACACAAATCCACTATCTTCTGAAGTTCTGTATTGTAATTGTAAAAATATGAAGTAGCCTATATTGTGTTTTAGTCCTGTGTTTATCGGGTGATGCAAGTTAGGCTTTTGAAACTTAAAATGTAACCATTCCCCTTCTCCAATATCTTTTCATCTGATAATCCCAGTTTAACTCACCATCTTTTGTTATACTTTTTTGCCCACATGGTTGATTGTGTACATAATTAGCCTCCACTTAAAACACTTTTAGTTTCCCCTTTATCTGCTGACAGAGCTACCATTGCAGGTAGAGAATTCAACCATGCACTGACACGCACAGTAAAATATTATGCATGTGTGTTTCTTAACAATAACAATCCATGGCAACTATTAAAACATGCATTGACATCAAATGCAGGGGAGTCCCCAGGTCTGACAGTAAAGATGGGATGTGCACTTCATCTACATACTGTATGGGTGACTGTATAATTGGCAGGAGCCGGTGGGAGGAGCAGTCACAATACACTGGACCACATTGAAGCGCTCACCGTCAGTAGCTCTTTGCTCTCTCTTCTCTCTGGACTATTCAAGTCAAGAAGAGCGGAGTTTCTCATGGAGGTCCGAGTCACCTGCGCCCTCTGGCTCGTCTTTCTGCTGAGATGCAACAGACTGTCCGCTTTTAACCTGGACACCGACAATGTCCTACGGAAGAACGGGGATCCAGGCAGTCTTTTTGGCTTCTCCCTCGCCATGCACTGGCAACTTCAACCGGCAGATAAAAGAGTGTAAGTGTTTTTTTTGTTGACGTTGTAAGCCAGCGAGGTTGGTAAACTTTTTAGGCTATTGTACATACATAAATAAATACTAAATTTATGTAGACGTAATTAAAATATCTTTCTATCAAGTGTGTATGCTGTAAAATTCATCCTTTGAACTATTGCTAAATGTGCTTAGGTAGTTAATTATTACAAGCTCAGTAAGAAGAATGCAGGTGTAGGCTAATTACAAATTGACAGTAATCAAAAACCTCCCACTGCCCTCTTTGTCCCGATTTACCAAATTAGAAGTCAGTTACAGATAGCTTACACAAGTTCAGTTGTTGTCGAGTTTAATTGAGGCCCTAGCATTGCATTTTGCCCCCAAACATGTCCCTGAATCTCCCTGGACATTTTAATGGGCACTTAATCTGAGGCATTTGTTATTGAAAATAAAAGGCAACTGACATCAAGTGACAGAGTAGGCCTATTCAAGTCTGAAAACTAGTCTGCTAAAAAGTTACAGTATCTTTTATGACAATGTTATTTTAATCATGATAGAAAAGTAAAAAGATGTATATAGATGTCAGAGTGAGCTGTCAAAGTTTTTTCTATAGGCTGAAAAAAAACTTTGACAGCTTATTGTCAATGTTAGGCTGACTAACGTTGACATTTGTTAGCAACCATATTACTGTTAGTACATTAGAGCTGCTACTGTATATTCATTTCTTCACTTACAGCAAGATTAATTTCAAAGTTTTCTTTTTCTCTAAAATTATATTTTTTTATTTAATAAGGATTTCATTGGTTCAACATTTTTATTTGATTCATACTCATTATACTCAAGTCTAATATTAATTTTACTCAAGTTTGTTTTATACCTGATGATGCTCGTACAGCGGGTACAGAGAAGGAATGCACTCACATTGTTGAATCTGTGAGCTGTACAAGTGTCTGGTGTGTTTTAATGCTTGCTCTGGCTGAGGATTGAGGCGTTGGCCTGTTGTCAGTCATTTGGATGAGTGTCAACTAGCTTCATACACACAACCCTAGGCTACAATCCCCACAGTATGTTCTTGGCGTGTGTGCTCTTGTGTCTCTCACAGTTGGGTGTGCACAGTGAGTCACCAGCATTTGCCAGCCGTGCCTGCCAGGTTTGATTCTGACTCAAAGCTGGCCGTCTTCTGTAGCCTGTGGCAGTGTTTGTTACATGAGCCTACAGGTGAGGGCTGGGTCATAGTGGGATCTTGTACACCATGTGCACAACAATGTATTTGGAATTTCAGAGTGTTCATAATTCACAAAAGATGTGCTGTTTGTATAATCAAGACAAGAAATATCCAATAGTAAAATATCAGATTGAAAGGGGTTAGACTAGAGAGTCAATATATAATAATAATAATAATAATAATAATAATAATAATAAGAATAATAATAATAATATAAAACAATATTAAAAACTGAATTGTTGATGTTGTACCATATAGGTCTTTTGTCTTTTGACTTCAAAGTATAAACTATGAAAAAAATGAGAATTCTGATGGTTGGAGTAAGGCAAAAAGCACATATCCCTTTTACATCTGGGCACCAAATATCAGCTGTAATTCAACCAGTCAGGATCCTAAGATCATCTTGGCTAATGTTCAAGGAAGATGTAACCACAGAAATAACACATGGCAGCCGCTGCACAGAGAACCCCTAAATCTTTAGTCTTTGAATGATAAGGATACAACTTGATGTTACCAAGCAACAGACCTTGCCCAAAAAGGAAGCCACTACCCTAATACAGTACTACTAAACAGACTTGGGCCTGTTCAGTGTGTTTCTCATTGTGATCCAAAAGCCTGTTAGTGCAGTATCATCACATCAAATGCACACACTGGTGCTTCCTGTAGACTAAGCCTCGTGCTGGGCCTTCCTCTACTGGTGGCACATGATAAAATAAACAGCTGGGTCACTACTGAGCCAGAGCTGACACAGCAATCATCCCTTAATACTTCAGACATCATGTACACTGTAACAATGTACTAGATCATGAATTATGCAATAGTAATCATCATTTACTTATAGTCACATCATTTACTACAAGGTGCCTATGTGTCTTTCTGTGTTTTAGCAAAACGCCCAGGGGAAGTGAAATTGGCAAAACATAGTTACAGTGACTATACTGGCTTTCTGTAGCATTAATTGTTTGGCTTGTATTTTAAGTTCCACAGAATCAATTTTGCTAAGTATTTACTATATATATTATATACATTACATTAATTACAACGTATATTGATTAGTATGAACTATCTTCTCCAGCTTTAGCACTTAGCACTAGTCATAACCATTTAAATTAAGAGGAGAGAGAGGAGGTTGTAGTTTTGTTTTGAAGTGCCTGTTGTGCTGTAGTGTTTAATGAGTAAAGTGTATCTTATGAAGGTTAATTTGT
>JAVQKG010067114.1:0-12846 GCA_036025885.1 Hypseleotris bucephala
TTAAAGTGACTAGAGGTAAATAGCTTATATACAGTTCCAGGTCTATATGACAGTGACAGTGCAAGTAAGGATGAGTGCAAAATAGGCAGGTGCAAAAACACAACACAGGGTCATGTGACCAAAACAGAGCGGGTGGAAACAGTCTTAGGGTTATTGTTCATGAGTCCAACAGCAGAGGGGAAGAAACTGTTCTTGTGGCGAGAGGTTCTGGTCCGAATGGACCGTAGCCTCCTGCCGGAGGGGAGCAGGTCAAATAGTCCATGTCCAGAGATGGGTCAGCTGCGATCCGACTCGCACGCCCCCGTGTCCTGGAGGTGTACAGGTCCTGTAGAGATGGGAGGCTGCAGCCGATCACCTTCTCAGCAGAGCGCACTACACGCTGCAATGTCAAATTAAAAGTGGGGTCACTGATGAAAATACTATAGTTGTTTTGATTTGCATATGTTATTTTTACTGCACAAAATTGAGATATTGTAATCAATGCGGTGCCAGGTTATCACATCCAGTGCAATTGTAGCTCTGTCATGTATTGTCAGTCACATGGATACAATCTTATGCTATGCAAAAAGGAATATATACAGTAGGTTAGTTAAAATAAGAATAATTCTGCATGGATTAATAAAATTGCACTTGAAATGATATGTTTTATTCTGATAATATAATGGCAGATTATTTAGCAATAAGAGAAAAAGTATTTGAAACAAGTCAAATAATGTAGGCCTAGCAAGTAAATAAATCTAAACTCAACCAAGGACTCAAATCTAGATTAATATTATGAATTCAAATCATTTTAACTAATCTAGAAATTCCTTTTGCAGTGAGTGATAGTATGTTCTTTTTACATTCGTCATATACTATTGTGTTGCATGTGCCTTTAGTCTTTTGTCTATCTAATGATTTATCTATTCTCTTGCCCTAGACTGGGACAGGGAGAAGCTGCTGGAGGCCTGGATGTCCGATGCAGAAGCCTGTTGCCAGCGGTCGGGTGTGGCCATGCCCACTCCTCCTCCGAGCGGGTACAACGCCTGGGACACTTTACCCTCTCCACGCACCCCCAGGACACCCCGCTCACCCCTCACTCTCACCCTCACCTCACCCACAGACAGCTGCCTCACCCCGGGAGAGGAGGGCCTGGCCACGGTGAGGATATTTATATAACTTTCTTTATTATGTTTTACCGAATTGAGTTCGAGGCAGGTTAGAATATGCTGTATCAGATATGAAGATGTTTTGTTGTGTTTTATGGTACTACTTAGGCTTATATACATGAAACTAAAACTGTCAGTGGGAATTTACTGCAAGAAAATGCTTTTCAAAAAATGCTAGAGTCAAGCTAAGTTAGATTTTTTACATCTGAGCTAGTAAAAGTGTTTTTCTATTTAAGTATTTAAATGTTTAAGATCTTCAGACACATTTAAATAGCACTTGATCAAAATAACTTAACTTATAAGAAATAAAAAATGCAGTTTATTTTAGAAGCTTTTGTTAAGAAAAATCCATCCAAGCCTACTTGATTGACCCTCTTGTTAAATCTCAAATTAACAGTGATTAGGCAATGTTTTGGGGGAAAACTGAGTAAAAGAAAACAATTACAAAGCCACTTGCGACTCTAGCAAACCACAGTGAGAACCATTATTGACCCAGTGTCTGACCCACCAAAATGACTTCAAGAGCACATCAAGGACTTATGTAGATTTGCTAAAAAGTAGAAATTATGAAGTGGATAAATACCTTTTCCACATTCATTTTGACAACATTAAACCGAGTAAAATCTAGTTTGACACATAGCTTTTTCAAAACAGCATGCTCAAAGCTGTCACAATATTTCAGCACTTCCCCAATAATCTTTTTCAGCAGAGTCGTGTTAGCAAACATTAGCCAATCTCCCACTGTTTCCATGCAATTACAAACCTGGTAATAATATTTGTCAAGTCATGGTGCAGTCTTCTTAGCTTCTGTGTACCGAGAAATGTGTTTTCGAAGTTTGACAATATAAAAATACAAACAGAAGGAAAGGTACAAAGTGATATTACAAGAACAGGCTGTTATTTCACTGTCAGGGCTTGATATTAAAGTGTTTTTTACCTGTGTTTCTGTGCAGTGTGGGATCTGCCTCTGCTCCATTTCGGTTTTCGAGGACCCAGTGGACATGTCCTGTGGTCATGAGTTCTGCAGAGCATGCTGGGAAGAGTAAGATTGTCTAAAACATTAGCATTTTCATGGTTTTGTTGTCGTTTTTTGCATGTAGTATTCAGTGATTCCCCTGGAAGTTTTGGGGGGGGGTGGGAGCGTTGACCAACAATAAAATTATACCGCGATTAATCCGATAGTTATAGAGAAAATTGGATAGATTTAAATTATACAGTAAAAACATGATTATAATGTGTTAATGTGCCTTGCCCTAATTAAATTATTTCTCTTGGCACAATATAAAAAATAACTAACCTAAAATTGTACTAAATTGAATCGTTAGGTACCCTTTGATTCACAGCCCTACTTATTAGGACAAAATTATTTGATTTTGTATATGACTGTTTTTAATATTTTGTGTATATTTTCAAGTTAAATTATCTGCCAGTGGAATAAGTCTATGAATCTAGGCCCAAAAGTAAATAAATTGAAACTAGTCTAAATTCAGATTAATGGTGTTTTCAATAAAATCAGAAAACCGTTTTTTTCCGAGTTGAAAAATTCCCATGAACGCTCTCACAAGTCAGAACAACAAGTCAGAAATTCAAGTTGCCATAATATGATGCAATGTTTGTTTATTTCTAGGTTTTTAAATGTGAAAATACAGGAAGGAGATGCACACAATATCTTCTGCCCGGCCTTTGAGTGTTACCAGTTGGTGCCAGTGCATGTGATTGAGAGTGTGGTGTCCAGAGAAATGGACCAGCGCTATCTACAGTTTGACATCAAGGTAAAAACAGTTCCTTTCTAGATCCAGACAGTGATCAGACTCTATAGTAAGTTCTTTAGACCATTATTGGCCTTTTCAGAAGCTGTCATCAAAGTCCAACCATTTTACTTTAGTTTTCTTGCTAGCAGACCAAAAAAGCAGTAATAACAAAAACTAAATTTGATTCTTTGGAATCTCATGATACTCAAAGCGCAAATAACTCTTGTCTTGGGTGGCCAGTGGGCAAAAAAGTTTACGTCAAGCACTGATCGTCTCACTAACACATTTGTACATGTGTATTCAGTTTAAGTAGTTTAATTGACTTGCCCAGGACATTTCTATCCTTGTCTGTTGCTTATTTAAGATTTAGATTTACTAATAAATTAAGTAACACTAGTTTGACCACTGTCTTGTATTGTAGGCGTTTGTGGAGAATAACCCATCCATTCGCTGGTGTCCCGTGCCCCGATGTGAGAGAGCGGTGAGACTGACTCGACCGGGACCTGGAGACAATGACCCCCACAGCTTCCCCCTCCTGCCCTCCCCCGCCGTGGACTGTGGCAAAGGGCACCTCTTCTGCTGGTACTGCACTGTGTATCTAATGGGTTAATGTTGGGTTAATGTGCATTTTGAGTTTTCAAATAGACATTGACATTGACAATAATAACAATAGTAATGCATACCACTTACAGTATATATCACTTTTCAAGATACCTAAAGTTTACAACTGTATTATTCATTCGCTCCACAGTCACACTCGATGTAGCCACAGCTGCCCTGGGGCACACTGACATGGACGTGGCTGCCAGTCTGTTATATTATGGCCTTCTGACCACCACCAATCACACAACCACATTCATTCATAGGCAATGTAGGTTCAGGGTCTTGCCCATGGACACAACAACAATATGCACTCGGGTGGGATTCAAACCAGCTACCACCCTCGACAATACTAGCTTTGATTGTTTTAGACAGTTATTTTAAGTATTCTATGTCTGGAATTTTGCAAAGTCGTAAAATTACTTACTAATTTACAACCTATTGTTTCTCAAAATAAAACTGACAAATGTGCTAAAAGAAAATCAACTATTCTGCATTTTTATGTCTACATGTGTTATTTATTGCACATTATTTTCACATATAGGATAACAAAATCATCATACTGTCTTAGCTAGTAAACATTAGCTAATCAAACATCGCTAGTATTTTTTATAATACTTTCCACACTGGTCAAGTCACAGACAAATATATGCCATTCCCTGATTGTGATATTCCTTTGTCTTCTCCACAGTGAGTGACTTTGAAGCCTCTTATCAGATTCGCTCTCGAGTTGTTTTGCTTCTTTCAAAACAGAACATAGTGTTTTCCCATTGTTAATTTTTCTGTTTGTTGCTTCAGGGAGTGTCTTGGAGAGGCCCATGAGCCGTGTGACTGTCAGATGTGGAGGAACTGGCTCCAAAAAGTCACTGAGATGAAGCCAGAGGAGCGTAAGTCTGAGCCTATTGTTTCTAGAAAATAAAGACATAATAAATAAAGTTAATTTACAGTTATCTTGTAAATCTATTTTTATGTGTGAGAATTTAAATTGTCCCTAGTGAATGTGTGTGGGTAAATGCTTGTCTGTCTATGTGTATGTCTCTGTGTCAGCCCTGCAACAAACTGGCTACTGTCCGGGTTATACTCCGCCTAAGGCCCATAGTTGCTGAAAAAGGCTTAAGTCACCTTGCTCCAGTATTTTTGTTTGCAAAACAATAATAGTGGATAGTTGGTGATAGTTTTTTGTGTGTTGGTGTATTTATTTATTTTTGCTTCATGTGGAAAAATAAATATAGGAAATGTGTGTTGTTTTGTGACATTTTGCATAATTACCTCAAGTATTTCTGAATGTCTTAGTACTGTCTGTTAGGGTTGGGTATAAAGAAAGTTGAAGTAAAAAATAAATTCAGCCGAACTAAGAAACGTTTAGATTACTTTTTGTCTAGATTTGAAACAATATTAACATTGTTTTTTTCTCTGATGCCAATAAGAATGTCAAATACCTTATATATATTTTATTGGCGTTGCTAAGATTTTTAAAGTCCTGTTGCATAGTGCCTGTCTAGTTTTATTTTTACTCCATGAATCTTTGTCTCGGCCTATTGTTTGTGGGAAGTATTTTTGAGCCCACAGTGAAGGGTCTAACTGCAGCTGTCAGAGCGGGCTGCTGCTGGTGTGAATATATTTTCATAATGCAGTGGGATAAGTGACATTTACCTTGTGTTGCATCCAGGGCTTGACAGTAACACTAACCAACCTGCCAAAAGTGGATACAATTTTAATTTTGGCTATCAACGTATTCCCTTACACTAGCCTGTACTTATATTTTATCTAGTTTATGCCTGACTTGTTGTTCTTGTAGATTTGTAATATTGATTTCCTCTGATGTCAATGCAAAGTTATAAAAG
Organism: Hypseleotris bucephala; assembly: GCA_036025885.1. Lineage (NCBI taxonomy): Eukaryota > Metazoa > Chordata > Actinopteri > Gobiiformes > Eleotridae > Hypseleotris > Hypseleotris bucephala. Next base: position 5,344 of record JAVQKG010067114.1, read on the forward strand.
TTTGTTGCTAAGATAGGCTCATTAATATTTACAAAGCTAATTTTATCTTCAACAACAACTACCTTAACTTACCTTACAATATTCAGTTTGTATTTCTTGCCCATTTCTGCTGTCAAACATTGGTATGCATGTTATTGGTCCCTCTCTGATTGTTTCATTACATATGCTAAAAGAAAGGAAAAGATTGCTGACCTGTTTTCCATGTTTTTTCTAACATCAGAATAATTATACTGTAAATGTAAGATAATGGTTGATTTTTTTCTATCTGTTAATAAAAAGAGTGCAGACCTCCACGCAGGGTAGCTATTGTCCCCATATGCACTGCCCATATGAGCTCAAAATAAATGATAATAGATACTACAGACCTAGTGAGCAGAAAACTTAATGTCCGGGCCCTGGTGAATACATTTTCATAATACTGTGAGCGATTTTGTAAAAGTGACATTTTTGGTTATAACTTTCTGTGCAGTAGCGGGTGTGAGCGAGGCCTATGAAGATGCTGCTAACTGCTTATGGCTGCTGACCAACTCCAAACCGTGTGCCAACTGCAAGTCCCCGATTCAGAAAAACGAGGGCTGTAACCATATGCAGTGTGCCAAGGTACCATTAATATCACTGTCATCTCTGTCAGCTCTGTTTAGATGATTCATGGAAGCACAAGAGATGGTCGATAATTAGCCTTTCCAGTCTAATACACTTGAAATTTATGTGATGCCATGGCTTAGTTTTGGTTTTGGCCCAATTTAGACCTGGTTGAGTCTTGGTTTAGGCTTTTATAATCCTAGTATAGACCTGGTTCTGTCCTGGTTTAGACCTGTAACCAGTTTAGACATGGTTTAGCCCTGGTTTAGGCCTTTAACCCTAGTACAGACTTGGTTTTATCCTGACTTAGGTATCCTGGTCTTAGTCTTTGTTTGAACCTAATTTAGACCTGGTTTAGTTCTTGGTACTTGGTTTAGATCTGCTTTAGACATGGTTTAATTCTTGTTTAGACCTGGTTTAGTTCTAGTTTAGTCCTTGTTTTTACTTTGTTTAGATCTGGCTTAGAATTTATTTATACTTACCTTTGTCCTGGTTTAGATCTGGTGTTGTGTGGCCTGTTTAATACATTCTTAGTTTATAATCCATGTTTTAGGCTAGGTTTAGACTTTGTTTTTTTTGTTCTGTTTTGTTTTAGTCTAATTTTACTCTCGCTAATAACTCCATGTTTTTGTGCAGTGTAAGTATGACTTCTGTTGGATCTGTCTGGAGGAGTGGAAGAAGCACAGCTCGTCGACCGGAGGCTATTATCGCTGCACTCGATACGAGGTCATTCAGCAGCTGGAGGAGCAGTCCAAGGAGATGACTGTAGAAGTGAGGCCTATATACTCTACTACCTTTTGGAAATCACACAAAAATATAAGATACACTAATAATAATAATAATAATAATAATGACTGTTGTGTTTCAGGCAGAAAAGAAGCACAAAAGCTTTCAGGAACTGGACCGATTCATGCATTATTACACTCGCTTCAAGAACCATGAACACAGCTACAAGGTACATATATCAGTCAGTAAAGCATGCGGCCCATAAGTTCGAATACGACACAGAGCAGTTTAACGAATTTTACTCCCCACTCTTCACCCTGTTTTCCCATCAAGCTACTGTCCTTTCAATAAAGCTGTAAAAAGGCAAAAAATGTATTGTATTGTGAGAATTAACATGTTTTGTCCATGTGTTTTCTGTTTGTTAGCTGGAGCAGAGACTGTTGAAAACAGCTAAAGAAAAGATGGAGCAGCTCAGTCGAGCCTTTATCAGCCGTAAGTGGGGCAAGTCTTGAGTTTTAGATCCATGCCATTTTTAATTTCATCATATCATATCATTTAGCTCCAATGTTCATAAATTAAACAAACCCCATTTGCCTTACAATCACATAGTACAGACATTTTGTGTATCTACAGTATGTAAATCTGCAGTGCTAGTCTTTTATTGTGTCTAAAAAGACTTAATTTAAGTAGCAGTGTTTTTTTACTCTAAATGTTTCTGATTTATTTTAGGAGAAAGGACTCCTCCAGACACCAGGTTCATTGAGGACGGTGTGACGGAGCTGCTGAAGACGCGGCGAGTGTTGAAGTGCTCTTATCCGTACGGCTTCTTCCTTCAACAAGGCAGCACGCAGAAGGAGATATTTGAGCTCATGCAGGTAACACACACACAGACCATTTAGTTTGTTAGTATAGAGTTTCTTTGAATACTCTGGCTAGGTACAAACATCCTGAGGCTTTTTGATCAATATTTGGAAAAAAGTCACGTGTGCTCCTAACAGATTTTAGTAAAAAAAAAAAAGCTATACAAACCATTTGCCCTCTTCTTGCCATGTTTTTACAAGATAAAACAATAAGAAGAAAAACGTTTATGTTGTTTTGCAATCGGTGCAAATTTGGCAGTTGCATTTAAAAGGTGTTTAAAATGTACCTGGAAATCGTTTGAGCTGCCCCACTAACAATGATATCAAGCATAGATTCAGATAAAAGTAATATTTGTATTTCAGACTGATTTGGAGATGGTGGTGGAGGACTTGGCTCAGAAAGTGAACCGTCCGTATCTGAGGACGCCCTGCCACAAGATCGTCAGCGCCACTCGACTCGTGACGCAGAAGAGGCAGGAGTTTTTAGCATCGGTCGCACGAGGAGTGGCTCCAAATGATTCTCCTGAACCTCCGCGCAGGAAGTACGAACACTTTTAAACTAATAAACTTACTATCAAATGTTCAGGAAAAGGGGAGGACCTATTTTTTAATGTTTTATGTGTTTTCAGCTACGCCGGAGGATCATGGGATTGGGAATACCTGGGTTTTGCTTCTCCTGAGGTAAACTAGGCTAACTTGCGATTCTTAGAAAACATTTTATATTCTTATGTGTTATGTATATGCTTTATATGCGTTTTATCTGCTTATTAGTTCTATTATAACTTAATTAGTTCATATTTGTCACCCTGACTAATTATATTGCATTGTTTATTAAGATGGGAAGTCGTCACTCTGTCCTTGGAGCAGGAGACCAGAGAGACCGGCACTCACAGGTAGAGTTTGTGCAGCTGCATGAACTCATTGACCCTCTGTGTGTTATAAACATGATTTATAGCCACAGTCGTTGGTGATAAAGTAAGTGTGTTGTTGTGTTCAGGATTTTGCTGACGTCCAGTACCGGCGCAGACACCGGCCGCGGCGGCGAGGAGACATGCTGAGTCTGCACAGTCTCCGCAGCAGCAGCAACACCCCCGAGAGCAGCCGGCGCAGCGACAACACAGGTGAGAGGCTATATACAGCCTCGGTAAATATAGAGGAATCCAACATCTGATTACTGTGCTTTTTATTAACTTTAATTTGTGAACGCCTTTAGACGGATCAGAGAGAAGTGAAGGATGCAGGCGGTTGTTGGGCTCCCTGGATGAGGATGACCCTAACATCCTGTTGGCGATCCAGCTGTCCCTACAGGAGTCCAGGAGAGAGAGGGGTGTGGACGGAGGGCTGGAGGACAGGGTCCCGGAGCGGAGGGCCGCCTCGGCCGGAGAGCTGGTGGATGTAGCTCTGCACTCGCTCAACACTGACTCTGCTTTAGGAGCGAGAGGCTCCTCTTTCCCCTCGTCTCTAATGGACCCTCCTCAGCCTCCGAACAGGACTGACTCTCAGCCCACTGTGTCCTCCGCCATACCCCTCCCCCCTCCGCCTCCCTCCCTCAGCGCGGAGCTGCTGGAGCTGGGGGATAGTCTTTTAAAACTGAGCAGTATGTCTCATACTGTCTATGAGACAGACTCTCAGAGGCAGCAGATGTGTTCACAGCTCACCTGTGGACACAGCCTCCCTCCGTACACTGAGCCCAGCCACAGACCGGAGCAGATCCCACTCTCTGCCCCCTTCTCCCGGGACCACCTCAGTCTGACTGAGCACTACTGCTCTTCCTCTTACCCTCCTCCGGACCACGCCTCCTCCTCTGCTCATCCTGCCTCATATCACCAGGACCACCTGACTCTACACATCCCAAAACCAGACACCCCGTACCCCTCAGAGCCCGCCCCCGACCCCCTGCCCCCCACACAGCTGTGCCTGCCTTCTCCGGAGCTGGAGCAGGATCTGTTACTGTCCCCGGTCATCCCCCCGGGGGGCCCCTTCACCCCCTCCGACCCCCAGAGCCTGGAGGCCCTGGACCCCACGGCCAGTGCCCAGCTGCTAGACAACATCATGGCCTGGTTCAACAGTAACATCAACCCCCAAAACAACCCCCAGAGCTTAGCACTCATCCCCTCTCCCCCCACCACAGAGACAGACTCCTCCCCCGACACGCTCCCCGAAACTGAGGCGTCTACAGACCCCGCCCAGCCCGTGTGGCAGCCCCTGGAGGGTGAGCCCGGACTGGACTCTGTTAGTCCTGGTTTAGACCTGGACCTCAGAGACCCTGGAGACGAGGGGGTGACTGTGAGGCGTGAGAGTGAGCTGTCGCTGGACGAAGAGCACGCTCTCCCCCCTCAGAGCCCCGCCCACACTGTCCCGGACCAATCACCTGAGGAGGAGTGGGAGGAGCAAGTTCACCTGGTTTGACAAAAAAGAACAATGTAGAAATGTTGAAAAAAAAGCACTGATTTAAACAAAAACAGGGGGTAAGGAGCCTCTATGAGTGGTTACTGTATTATACTGTATCTAGAGAGGACCACACCCTGCAATTGTCCCGTAAAGATGATGTCATAGTTTCTTTTTTAAGTGCTTTGTCTGTTGCAAAAAAAACAGACAAGTTAATCTTAAGTTGTTGAAACATCAACAAAAAGCTACTGATATCACGCACATACAATGCTGCACATATTTTTAATTATTTATTCTCTGTATTTATCTTCATAGTTTGTTCAGGGTAAAGTTTTGGTGCTAGATTAATCCAAACTTGCCTCATTTGAAAAAAGTAACATAAAACTAATCGTCCTATGTTAGACTGACACTACCATAAGCCTGTCTAAAACTCCAGGGGCCAAATCGAATATCATTTATCCCTGTGAGTTTGAGCGTACTGTACAATCAGGGCCTGATGTTGTGCCTGCCTTCAAGAGCCAACTCAAGCTGCTCTTTTGATCGACAGAAAAACTCAAGATGGTGTATTTTCTCATGTGAACACAAAATCAAATCGCAGCGTTTCCCATTCATTCAGAAGTCTGTGTGGCCTCTTTCCCCCCCATGCTTAATAAAACTTAATCTTTCTGAATTGATTTTATCAGTTCTTCTTCAATTGTGCAGTCTGTCCAAAAATCACATATCTTTTGGACACGTGTTTTGGTTAGCCTACAAGATTATATATACAACTAAAATGCACTTGAGCTCAGACCTCCACCAAGGCAGCTCATTTTTCTGTATTATTTGTTCTTTCTGTCATTCCTGACCATCTTTGAAAGTTTCTGGCAAATCCATTCAGTAGTTTTTGAAGGAAGTCACGAACGGACAGACAGGAGAGCACTCCCGAAAACATTAAACTCAAATTTGCTACATTAACCTTGTTCTAATAAAATGTTATGACAAATTCTTGCCCCCATAGACTATATCTTAATCTGTGGGAAACTCTGTCATGTTTGTTTATGAGCAGAAATGTTTGAAGGTGCTGGTTCATTGTGCCACATCCACAAAGTTATTATTCAAACTAGTCCATGATGCACTTCTTCAAAACAATTGCTTTGGCTCAGTACAAACTCTTTTTTACATTTTTTTTTTTTTATATATATACAGTAACTTTTTTGGGCTTTTCCTTCCTGGGGTTGCCACATCAAATCACTTGCCTTCTAGTGTGCAATTCTCCCCCATATAGCTGAATTAACACTGCTTTACCTTTTTACCTGCAAAACCATAGAAAAAAATTATATTCCTTTCTCAATCACAAATGTGTTTTTTCACCATTCATTGGACAACATTTTACAGTGTCTTGTAAAGCTCACTGTAAAAGTTTAACTACTATTTTAACTAGTAATTACTATTTTCTAATCTTAACCTTAACGTATGATGGTAATAATTACTTTTAATTCTGAAAAACTCAGCCAAAGCAATTGTCCCAAAATAAAACCACAAAGCTGAAACATTTCCAGCTTGTCTCTATCCTAAATTAGTTTCTAATTTTATTTTGTTTCAATTGTTTTATTTCTACCACAACTGACGGTTAGTTATTGTATTAGATTCGGCGGGTGAGGTTTTTACAGTAATTTATCTTTTTATAATAATTTATCTATTCTTTTTTATTGGATGAATTTCTTCCAAGTGGGTCTGTGTGCCTTTCACTTTTACTTTATTTGTATTTATTAGTGTCATTTTGTTTCTTTGTCTGATTTACAACTTACTGTAAAGCTAAATACAGTATATTTTAGTCTCAATTTACATCAAAACGTATTCATCATTTAGTTTCTACAATTGCCATGTTGTTTATTTCTTATTGACACATGTTTACAATAAGATAAAACACTGCCTGTCATGTTTAGAAGACTGTATCTGGTGCTGTTGGTTTAATGCAGTTTAAATGATGCCAAACAGAACTGGTTAATCCTAGCCACAACAAAATCCCATTTATTTACCATGTAATTGTTTTAATATTTGTCAGTATGTTCAAACCTCCAGCTAGTAGCTTAATGTACTTTTTATCGCTTAAGTTTAAAAGCAACATGATTTGAGAAAACAAAAATATGTGCTCCAGTTTTGGGGTCTAGAAATCTGATCAGCCTACTCAAACCATTCTCTGTAACGATGGTTGTATGTTCAAATCCCAGTGCATCAGAGCAATCAACATGTTTCTTCTTTATTCTAATGCTTGCTTCAAACTTCATGATTTGATGCAGATTGGAGTAAATAGGTCTACCTAATAAAGTGGCCAGTGAGAGTGTATAAAAAGATCCAAAAGCTGCAAGACACTCCAAGGTTTTCTTTTGCTTAAACATGCTGTAAACCTGTTAAGACAAAGAGGGTACATTATTTAAGATACTGTCTCTTTAAATTTCTTTTACATTGATTGTAGAGTAGGGGTGGGCGATATGGCCATAAAAAATCGTGATATGAAGAAATCTGGGAAGATCGTTGAATCGCGATACAATGCTTTGATTTATTCTCTGCTCTTCACTGAAACAAACTATGCCAGTGTCCATATTGATAAAAAAGGAAAATAAATAGTATTGTGAAGAACATTGGATTGGGTGTACATTGAATTTGTAGTTAAAAGGGTTTTTTATCATATTGCCCATCCCTATTGTAGAGGGTGAGACAATTTAAATGTACTGTTCTTTGACCGTGCAACCAATAATTTCACAACATACAAAATAATGTTGCACTTTTTAGTCAGAATATACTTGATACATTCCCTGTTTTGGTTTGGAAAGGTTTGATTTGTGGCCAATAAAACTATAAAACAAGATGTTACAAGAGCCATGATAAAGTATAGGTGTTGAATGGTGCATGTATGCCATATTGATCCGAAAGAAGGCAGAGAATAAGTATGTTTACTCAGAAACAT
>JAVQKG010067116.1:0-12456 GCA_036025885.1 Hypseleotris bucephala
CTTCCACCACCTCCTCCGCCATAAGGCAGTTGGTGTTATAGCAGTTGACGCAGACGCATGGGGCGTTCCGCCGATATACATTTGCTGTCGTTTACGACAGCCTGGGTCTAGTTTAATACCCTCTTCATGTCTATGCAAATAGTAGCTTACAATCCACAGTATGTCATTCAAATATGTTTAGGAAGTTACCATGTAAAACAATGCACACAATATCAAATTAATATAAAAAACTCACAAGTCATTGCATTACATGCCCTGAAGAAAATATTTCAAATGGATCAATATGCAAAAACAACAATTATGTGAAGTGAACTTTGGAATGGCAAGCAACAACAATTAAAAAATTCAGTTAGCCCTCACATTAAAAATCATCCATATGCAACTCCAGCAGCTACAGCCAGGAAGCACTGGTAAATAATGCAGTGTGGAAGGTGGCAGCGGAGTGGGAGTGGAGGCAGGGAGGGTTGAAGCAGGTGGAGGCCCCCCAGCAAAACACATACACAGACACACATAGCCCAAAGTGAGCCATGACACAAACAGGGCCATACATAGAGTTCAAGAAATATTGTGGTCCAACATCAACATGGTTTAGTCCTGATTTAGACCTGGTTTAGATCTGGTTGAGTCCAAGTTAAGACATGGTTTTGCTGGATTTTGGCGTTTTAGAGCTGTTTAACCAATCACACACTCTCCACAGAACAGAAGGGGCTGATGTTTTGTTTCAAAATATATTTATTAAAAGGACAACTCCAGACCACTGATTATAATTCTCAAACTTTCACAAAATCAGGTAGTGTAGCTTTAATAATAACATAAATTATTCCAAGATTTGTGGAAGTGTATATTCTGACAGGCCCTTTAGTTTGTCCATTAGCTAATCTATCATGATAAATAAATGCCATGAAACACTGTACTACACCTCTGTTTAACCCATAGGATTAACACTGGGAGAGACTTGCATGGCTGTAGCCGCGGCCCATGCTCAAAACTGTGATGGGCAATAAAAACACTTCACACCTTAAGTGAGAGATACGACTTTAAATATTTTACACACATTGTGCATATGCAATTTATCCACACCTGGTTCGCAGCACCAACAACATCTGGTAGCTGTTGCTTTAGAGGCAATTAATTCTTCATCTTCAGTGGCCATGGTCGCTGCTCAAATGGAAGAGGGCCTTATGTCTTACTTCACGATTATAAAGAGCATTAAAAATGCCCACTGGAAAACTGTGGTTTCTGCAGATACCTAGGCTTTTAAACCTTTTAGTAAATTTGAATTGTGTTGCAAATAAACAGATTTTTTTTTGTCTTACCCACTTTTACCTTATAGAACCTCCTCAGCTTTTGATCAGACTACAGTGACACACTAGTGGTGGTAGGCTACCTCTGTAGCTACAGCAGTCCTGGGGCAGACTGAAAAAGATTTGGCATTCACAATGGTCAAATGGCCAACTTTATACATTTAAGTTGGAGGAGTCTGAAACACATCTGCCTCAAAATATATAGCTATGTGATGTACAATTATAAAATGTAAATTCACCTCTACCCGGCAACACCAGACTGCAGTTGTTAAAAGCCAAGACACAATGACAGAAGACAGAAACGCCAATTTAGGCCAATGACATTAAAGGCCCCCATGTCCCTCTGATAAATTTAATGGCCAAATAAGTGATGTGCACAAAAAACAAACAGATCAAAGTAATGATAAAAAATACCCATTCAGTGAAATGCCTGAAGAAAAAGCCAGATTTCCGTCTTTGTCCAAGTGACAGAGAAAACTGCGGTAAATAGCTTGGCCTATAAACATTTGAGGTGATTACACTACTTTGACTTGATCAGAAAGTGACCTTTGAGTCAAGAGAGACTAAATAAAATAGGTTATCATGATGGAGTTAGGCCATCACCTAAGTGGTAGATTAAGTTAGTTTAATTATTCTTCATTCTTCTTCATCTTTGGTGCCGGAAATCACTGCTTTCCTGTTGTCTGGAGGGCTTCAAACATTTACCTTCCCTTCGCACTGATAGGATTCCTTTGTTTACGGATGTCGTTCCCATGGGAATCAAAGTGTGTCTGAATTTCAGCGCTAAGTGAGAAATGTATTCCCAAACTTGTGTGAAACAAAAGGACACCATATCACCTTTTTACATACTATTTAGGATTATTGTGCCATGTATTTCCAAGGCTTCTGTCTATGGATGAATGTACATGTGAGAATCAGGGCCGTGCACCAACAGCAAGGTTATGAAATCACAAACAGTCCCTTCTCAGAATCGAGGATCACAGAAGTTTGACATTTTTCTGCAAATAATGTGAGAATGTTTTGTGAGAAATCGTGTGATGAAAAAATTTTATCTTTTAAGGTCAAAGAAATTGAAATAAAATTCTTTCGTACGGTGAGAAGGGACAATTGGCTGTTTTTGTGTTGTCATTCTGTTTGGGTTTGCCTGGTGTTTTGGTGAATGGGATTTTCAGCTCATTGGGGTTAAACTGCTGTCATTGTGCTTCCTGTTAGTCGTCTGAAAGGTGGGGTTAAGGTGTTGGCTGGTCACTGGTTGTACTGGCTGTTTATCATAAACACTGCCTAGCCCAGAGAGGTCCATCTGCTTTGATTTTATTTAGTGATTCCCCCCAGGGGCCCTAAGCAGGAGCGAGAATAACAATACTTGAGCCCATCTGTTCATGTAGAACCAGCTCCGGCTAAATTACCACACGCTACGAGCGGCTGGCATATGCTGTGGCATAAAGCTACAAGAGGGCATTGTGTGCCAGCTGTTGTGTTGACAAATACTTATCAGGCACTTCTGAAGTCAGCTTGCTAAGCTGGTTTCAAGTTTGACTAAAAACTAAACGGGGAAAGGTGTGGAACATAGCTCCTGTGGGGAAGGCATGTATAATACATGTTGAATAATCTCAGGGTATCGTTTTATCAGAGCGCCTGCCAAACTGGGTCATTACATGGACTGGGCTTAATCTCCTGATATAGGCCACAACTAAAGCCAACCAAGTGCTCAAAGAGGACTTACTTAAGTATTCTTATCATTGTGTAAGAGCAACATGCTGGGATCATATTGTTGTAAGATATGTTTACATGTCAGTGGATGATCACTGTGTCTAAGCCCTGTAGTGCAGCTGATCACAATAAGCTTCTAAGGAAACACTAATCTTTCTCACATGTACAAAAAACACACTTACAAAAATAAACACATTTATCAAAGTGTTCCCCAACGGATATTGCGTGATCTGATGTTATAAAAGTAATAAAAAAAAGATACTCATAGCCTTAAAAATGGGCTTTATTTAGTTAACATTTACAGTAACATCACTGACATTAATTTCCACCAGCCACATGTCTGCACTGCACAGATGCCACAAATAAATGTAAATCTCTCATAGAGATGCTTCAGTCAGTGACCATCAACAGTGCAGAAAAGTTCACCTAGAAAGGCCTGTTTGAATCCCTGGGTCAGAATAAACTGCTGCAAGGCCAAATAACACGGAGCCTACTTTACAAAACAGCCCTAATGACTGCTTTATACTTAATCTATGATTAAGATTTAGATTATTAAAATATGATTTAAACATTGGAATTCCTATCCAATGTTTTATGGTCTCGTAAAATACAAATATTGTCATCCAAGCATTAATTGATAGGCAGCAGTTTCTTAACTGCATACATAATGAAGACCAAGGTTAAGTCTTAAATTTTGTTTTTAAATACATGCACATATAGAGTTTAAAGTCTCAAAGCTTACCAGGCTGATGCCTCTTTATGTCCTTTTATAAGTTTACACTGTGCCACTATTAACATTCAGTAGTTGCTATTAGACAGCGTAACTGCAACAACTTACTTCAAATACAGTTAGAGAAAAGGTGCACTCAACCCAGTATCAACCCTGTTTCATCTTCTTGAAAAGGGAGACAAGTTGGCAATCAGATTATAATAAATAGTTTTTGATTAGTATTAATTAGAAAAGTTTAACTTGACAACTGTTCATATGTTATTTATTCTTGGCTGCACATATATGTCTTTAGCTCTTTCAAATAAATCTAGTCTTCAGTCGAGAAAGACAGTCCTTGGAAAAATAAAATATAATTTAGTCAACAACACATTAAGTCAGAGACTTACAAAAACACTGCATGTGAAATGTCAAACACACTTAAAGAAAACTTCCAGTATTGTCATATGAATGCATGGAGTGCACATTCCAGACAGCTCTACAAAGGGGGGCATTGTACAAGTCTCCCTTCATGCATTTATCTGGCATCTATTCTGCATCAGCAATGCAGACTACTCTTAGACTTAGGAGGAAAGGCCAATTTGTATTCTATAAGACAAAACTCTTACGGTTCCCCCTAACAAACTAGCACTCACTGTGACTCATAATGGCAAAGCAAAAAGTACAACTTAAATGTTTTCTGATAGGTCCACTTAAGAAAAGAGCAAAAGTGCAGCATTTGTTGAACAAAGAATGCAGTAAAACATGAGACTTTTACAATGGGTACATCTGTTTCTGCTAAACATATACTGTAATGACATTTACAAAGTGTAATGGGCAGATATGCAAACAGGTTCACAAAGAGCTGAATACTCAGGGCCTAATGCAGAGCACACTAGTTTGACATCTATATTCATGATGTTATGGTTATCTTCCTGGATGTATGGATGCTACTGGAGATTTTACAGAACAGTACACATATGCTGAAAAGGAATATTCACTGCATCATAGCTCTAATGTGGTCTTATGCAAAAATCCTCAACCTCATCCAGTGTCCTTACTAAACACAGTCTACCGCAGCTTCATTGTCTTGCTCGCTTTAAGAGCAGAAAGCTACATGGAACGGCATGAAGAACACAACAACTATTGCACAGTGCAAATAGGCTTCATCATCCATCTCACTGACCTCATGTGCTGCTCCAGAGCGGGATGACAAGTGTAAGCACTGAACACCCCAAAAGCAGACTGCCTTTTTAGATAGTTTTTGTTGAATATTGCTGAGATGGAAGGGTCAAGCTGTGATTGAAAGGTTACAGAGATGGTTCTACTTGTACAGGCTCATGGTGGTACTCTGGTACATGCACATGTAAGCGTCACACAGGAGACGGCGCGCCTGGCCTTGGATGCTCTTAGGGTCAAGGGTGTGCAGCTCTTCAGGAGTCATTTTTAAATACGCCTCAACCTCTGGACACGGAGACACCTGTGGGATGTTGAAACCGTTCTGTCCGCCTGTACAGACACATACACAAGATAAAAGATGTTAGTATATAGCATTTTTCAAGCAAAGTCCAGCAACAAAGTCAGGGGAAAAAGTAAAAAGTAGAAAAAGAGAAAAACATAAAAACATTAAGAAACCACAAACAACACAAAAGTTATGCGATTACTCTATAAAGTTATTGTAATTGTTACATTTAAGTAAGTCCACTATCACAAACTGAACTTGACTGACACTTACCATCACGGTCCGCCATGCTGTCGAAGAAGAGCCAGGCTGAATCTGCGTTTCCATATTTGACAAAGGCCACATAGTGACTGGTTTCAATACACAGCACAGCGAACAACTCCATCCTCTGGCGAGGGAAGCTGCCCTGTCGGCCTGAGCCTTCCTGGAGCTCTTTGGGGACAGAAAGTTTTCCATGTCGATGTGCTTTTCTCTTCGGGTGAAGATGAACCTGGAAGCAAATATTTAAAAATGTCACCTTTAATGCTTCTGTTGATTTTATTCAATATCTAGTACAGTATAACAGAGCACATTTTCACCTTTACACAATTATTAAAACATTACCTCCAAGGCAGAGGTAAAAAGACAAATTTCTATTACTGTGTTTTACATAATAGATATTTCCAACAGAATAACTTCTGCAAAGACAATAGGATATGGTGCCCCCAAATGGACTGTGTTGAAAAGTCACTGTGCTCAAACTGCTGTTACAACACTGCCCTCTTTTGGTTTACCTGTGTATTGCACTTCTCACAGAACTGTTTTATCTTGCCAGCCGTGATATCTCCATCCTCGTAACAGTCTCTGCACTCGTACAGGGCAAGGCCGCCACAGATCCGACATTCCCTTGGAGCTGGGTAACAGAACAAATGACACACTGTGAACTGTGTAGTACTTGAAAAAACCTAAAGGCTTAAAAGCAAAGATGGAGGGCTCCCTTTATCTCAGCAGTCGAAGGGGCAACTCAGTGGAATTCCATTACCAAACGCCAAGTGAGCTTTGAGTCTCTATTGATCTACAAGAACACTCAACAACAGTGGAACCAAATAATAGGCACACACAAACTCACTGTCTTCAAGTAGGTCTGTGATGTCCAACTCTAGCGAAGGAAAAATCTTGTTGAACATTTTGAAGTCTTTGCCAAAGCGGGGCATCTGGATGATAAGGCAGGAAGGAGCCTGGAGGGTGTGGAAACAGAAAGACTATTGACTAAAAGACATTACATCAGAGGTCCATATATACTCATGAGAAATCAAATACCAAGACAGAGTAGTTGTTTTTGGATAGTATCAAGCAAATGGTTAAAAAATGTTAGTACACATGTTACTGCACAGAGTTAGTGAGCAGTTATGAAATAGAATATGTATAATTTATAAACATAACATGAGCAAACACTATTACAATATTGCATAATATTGTATAGAAGAGCTTTACCTCGGCAAACTTGAGGTCACTGTTAATGAAAGACCACTCTAGGAGCTGTTGGATAGTTGGGACACCAACTTTGTCCTTTTTATCCATAAATATCTGGTAAAAATAACAGTCTTGAACTTTTTGACCAGCTGACCTGAAAGAAAAAAATAGCACCCAACTGTGATGCTTGTTTCTCATTTACAGGGATGAAAAAACAATCTCTCTGTCTATCATACAGCCTTGAGGTTTTGAACTGTGTGATTGATTAATAGCTTACTTTACCTTAACTTGAGCAGTGGATCCACTCTCAAGATGTGATGGAAAAGAATATTTAAAAATTCCTCTGGATCTGAAATATGGTACATAAATTAACAACAATCCATAGATTAAAAAAATCTAAAACCATAAAGCCAAAAAGTGTACCTTTTTCTTCTGACGTAAAACCAGATGCAGCCTCCACCTTCTCTAAGATTCTCCTTAGCTTCATAATTTTAGTGGCACACACATAACCATGTCTATAAGATTAAGACAAAGCAAATAAGTAACATAAAATCAATATGCTACCATTCCCAAACCAGACAAACCAAGAGCATTTATGACTAGCTAAAGTGTGCTTACATGCGGAGGGGGTTAACTATCTCTGTGCGTAGCAGTTCTTGGGTCTCTCTGTAATACTCCACATCAGTCTTTGATCGAGGTCTTAATAAAACTGTGTCCAGTACAGAGCTAAAGGCAAAAAGACTGCACAGCACAAAAATAAAGACACAGATGAAGTATAAATACTGTATTAATATTTAACATGTTTTAAGCTTTTCAGAAATTGACCAGTTGTGTGGTTTTAGCATTCGTGCATTATATTGTTTTGTATTTTCTTCTAGACAATTCTTGGTTCTTTTGACAAGCTGGTTTATGTCTATGTAAACAAACTATCACTCACTATATTTTGCACATACATATAAATAAATAAAACCATGCCATACTGACCAGAAGAGTGTAGAATCAAGGTAGCAGGAGTTGTAGTGGCCCTGGATTCCCTTCTTCTTTCCCACCATCACATCTAGGCCATCATTCTCAGTTCGGGGAGGGGTGTTTTCATGCACCACCTCACTTAGGTAACCACCAAAAGCTTCAGATAAAAAACACATTTGTAAATATACAGCCAGTCATAATTTAATTTGAATCCTTTTCCCAATTGTTCTACAACTTACCAATGGAGTTGCAACGCTCTATGGGATTGGAGGAATGGTGTAAGGAAGGGAAGCGGGAGTCGGGCCGACAGCACTTGAGCTTTACAAACAGGGCTTTTTTTGGTGGGCAAGTAAAATAACGAGTACCTTTGAAGGTTCCATCAGTGCAACCAGGACACTCCTCTTCCTAAACAAGGGTAACATATTGAATTACTGTAAACATACTCTATCTAATTCAGAGGAACCTTTTAGACATTACAGTATTGGGAACAGTAATAGAACAAAGAGCAAAGGTTTTCATTGTCCCAACTTTGTATGAAATGGGTTTCTACTGTTTATGCACAGCTCACCAATTCCAATCCAGCCAATGGCTCCAACAGGCCAGGGGGTAGTCCCACCCAACGTATGACACCACACAGAGGAGGGTTCTCCTTCACCTCCACCAGAGAGCCCACCTCCAGCCCAGGCTGTCCATGGGGGGGTGTGGAGGGGCGAGGGGACGATGGTGCCGCTGGTGACAAGGATTCAGGCTGCTCTCCCATCACAGACTGGACCGAGAGGGACAGGGGGCCATGGGTTATACTGTCATTGGGCCCACTCTTTCTGTTCAAACTAAAGGGCAGGGAGTGGAACTTGTTGTCACTTGACAAAGAGGCTGAAGGTGGCGCTCTTGAAGGTGGGGAGGACTGGTTAAAATCTGGGGGTGTTTCAGTCAGTGACTTGGCAGGGTCCTCTCCAACTGCACACAAGAAACCAAAGAAAACTTACATCTACAGAAAAGTACACTGTGTCAAACAGAGACGGATGTCCAATGCCATGCCAGATGCCATTTCTAGTGATAACGACAAGTGACAATCTTAAGAGAAATCAATAATCAATTCTACAATAATATGTAGCACACTTGTTGCATAATGAGAAATGTCAAGATGTCGCTGATAAGGAAGTGTTCAAACACCAAAGTTCAGAAAAGATTAACTTTTTTTTAAAGATATTTTTAAATACTTTGCATTAGAATACATAGGACAATACACATACAGTAGTGTCTGAAAAGTAATCATTTAGAAACTAATTTAAAAAAACTCAAATTTATGACTAGTATAATGTAAACATATACAGTCTGCAGTTAAATTGGTTATAGTTGGCAAAACCTAACTTTCAAGGGGGTGACTGCAAACATGCTGCCTTGTTATTACAGTAAGGAAAATATTTATAATTTATAACTAATATGACTAGGTTCACATTGTTCATCATTTCTAATCACACTGATAACAGAATGGCAGACCTCTATCTGAAAAAAATAAACACATTAAGTGATTAACAAATGATTAAATAGAAACACAATTTGATCCACCCAAATTCACATAATGAACAAGATCCCAAATTATAAAATATGACCTGCACCTGAATGAGAGGCTTTTACTAATGTTTCTAAGAAGTGTTATCTATCAATAGTATTTGCACATAACCAATGTAAAAAACTCTTACTAAAACATTACTAAAAGCCTTTCACAAAAACACTTGCTACATGCATGTCGTATTTGACACCAAATGGGATGAAGGACAAAACTGGTGGAAAAGTCTTTATAGCAAGCTACTGCAACAAGCCAGTGTGCTGTGCTCAGAGTGTGAACTTATACCCGGTTAGTTGTACAACAATTTTAAATGCTACCTTTTTTGTTATACTGTTAAAAAGTGCCATCTCTTTCTCTCTCTCCTTGTCAGTATATACTTATCTGACCTGTCTGCGAGGCACAATAACACCACATTAACCACATCTCAATGTAGATGCTTGCTTTGAACTTATTTGTGACCCATCCATGTGGCCTCTTGTAAGCAGGAGCTTGCTGGTAAGATGACTGACATCCCACTTTACCCATGTTTTACCTTCATCAATGTACCATGTGCTTTTGGATTTGGACTGGGCTGGGGGATCAACAGAGCTGCCATTTAAAGTATAGTAAAACTCAGACTTGCTTCTACTGCCACACTGATGACCTAATCCTGTAAATCAAGTACACCAAAAACACAAAAACAGACAAAGTGTGTCATTCAGTGTTACCAGCCAACAAGACAATGTTTGCAAAGAATTTGGAGAGTTAAGATTTTAGTGAAATTAGAAAACAAGTCAAGCAAAGTCACTCACATCAGACAAGTAAAGTTACAAACTGTAGTGCCTACTTATATATTCAACAAAGTTGTGTAACAAGAGCATCAGACCAACAATGACCTACCCTTGCTCTTTGGTTTGCTTTGGCCAGACTTGTCATTGTTGGTGCCTCTGGGGGCAAAACTGTGCTTTGGGAGCCTTTGGTCCTGCATGGAATATTCTGTAGAGAAAAGAAATTGCTTTGCTTTAGTGTACAGTTTACTGTCAGCAATATTTTCATTCCTTCAACCATGTATTTCATATAATATATGTCTGTAAGCAATGCACAATTGTTTTTAAAGTCTATTTCCAATAGTTCATATTTTCTGTTGATATTACATTTGCTGTAATAAATTGTACATAATGCAACAACAATGCATGTATTAACAATAGTGTATCTTGAAAGCTTCCCTTTTGTAGAATGCTTCTAATTGTATATTGTAATCACAGTGGTAGCAGCAACAGCTCATAAACAAATTGATATGTGTTTGTGTAGTACACAGAGCCCAAGTATTTCACTTGACTTTCAAAAACAAGTGAGCCTTCAACAAAAGACTCTCTGTTACTGGTGCAAGCAAAACACAAATCAAGAACCCTAAAAAATGCACACAGAAAGTACAATAACACTGTTTGAGAATAAACCTTCATATGTTCAAAAACGAGGATAAAAAGACATATACTATTTCAACACACTCACCTGGCATTACGTCACAGATGGGTACTAATCGCGTATGCTCCAAACTGGCAAAATTACATAGCAGCTTCCCGTCAATTACACCATCCCAGTCGCCAATAGGATTGTCCTGAAAGAGTTGGACACATGATAACAGCTGGTTCCTTTCTCAAATGTTCATCTCCTGTGCCACGCTTCCTGCTGTTTAGTTTGTTGTTGCGATGACGAACTCTATGCAACTGCCTTACTACTCTAGCACACTTGTTTGTTTACTACTCCTCTCCTCCACAGCATCCCACTCCTTGTAAAAGACATAACCATGATATTCTTATGATTTAGCATGAAATCGAGCGGTTTAAACTAGCAGAAGTACTAGGCCAAAGCCACTATAGAGAAAGATAGAAAGGGCGAGGCTGATTGCATAGTGAGCAGAAGCAGTAGGCTCCTTGGCTGCCTGTTGGCCCCTTGCCATATTGTTGGCTCATACAGCGCAGAGTCTTTACCTCACTCCCCTCGTGACTGCTTGCCTTTGTGTGGGTGGCTCAGATGCACCGAGTGGGTTGCTGCTGCTGCTAACGATCAGCAGTCAAATGCCTTCTTGGTTATAAGTTTCAATCTCTCTATGACTACAGTGGTACCATTCCCGCCTGACAACAGTAGTCTTAGATACCGACTTCTGCTGTGAACCCTGGCAACAGTTAGTCAACAAAGACATATGCTTCATCATAGTACAAATGAATAGCCATGGGAAAAATGCAACACTTGTGTCATGGCGGAAGAATGTAAATAAAGAACAATCATATGACTGTGCGTGTGTCCGATGTGTGTAACTTTCCACATAAGTGTGACAGTTTGTCTACAACTATCAAATATTAGTATCAATACTACAGCAACACCATAACATTGGTCATGATTTCAAAGTAATTCTTTAAAAAAAATCTAATTTCAAACATTTGGCTCAAAGTATCAAAGCCATCATAAAAATTGTATATTTCTAATAATGGAAGACTTCTTGTTTGGTGAGGGATATTTCCACACTATGAATTTAGGATTCTTTGGGCACTCTAGGTCTCATTGGTTATTTAGACAGGAATACTCACCATATCAACACCAACATAATATCCCAAACTCTCATTGCCTGGCAGCAGATCACAGAAAATGATGGTCCCTCTCTCAGGCCCTCCTCTAGTCTGCACCAGGACCCGGGAGTTGATCTCCAGTGGTGGAAGAGGAGGATAGTCCTGGTCATCATCTACAAGACTGACATGGTCCACCTCAAGTTCACCCAAACCATCTTCATCATCCTCCTCCCAAAGTTCAAGCTTGTCCAGCGCAACAAAAACACCACACTCATCCTCACAGCGGAAAAGTTGACGGCCCTGGTACGATCCTTCTGTGAAGCCCTGTCCCCTGCCCTCCTCCTACAGGAAGAGAAGAGAGCAGCAAGATGATTATACTGTATATGGCACAGTACTAAAAGACCTACAGCTTAACCTCAGCCATGTAAACTATAAGAGGTTAAAGATATGCACATTACTTTTGGAGGAAATGAAAAGGGGCAAATAAAAATTGAATACTAAATATATTATATATTTGCACTGAAAAAATATTTAACTAGAAAGCACACAAGACAGACCCTATAGACCTATAGTTTCCAACGCCAGGAGGTTATGTGATCGCCTCCGTTGACGTGTGTGCGTGTCTGTGATCAAGATAACGCAAAAACTACTGCACGGATTTGGATGAAGCTTTCAGGGATGGTCAGGACTGGTTTAAGGAAGAGGTGATTAAAATTGGGTACATCTGCGATGAATAT
>JAVQKG010067234.1:0-21308 GCA_036025885.1 Hypseleotris bucephala
CTGTAATACATTTTTTAATTCTAGCATACTAACAACAACACTACTTTGCACTGCTGTGCTGTTTGACTGTATGGCCAACAGGAGCTCAATCTAATCATACACACTCATCCTCCCTATATCAGTCTTCTAGTGTTATCCAGGTAATGTAATAAGTGGCTGCTTGACAGAGGTGGTGAACTGATAGGGTAATCAGTTCACCACCTCTGTCAATTCCCCAAAACAGGGATGTAGCATCAGTACAGCCAGGGCAGGTTCTTTAGGGCCCGGGACGTTTTGGGGCTCCACTGACATTCTTTACCACCAGCAAATTTAAATGTATCCCACTACCAATTTTGAAAACGGATGCATGAGTTTGGATAAATGTGTACAAAAAATTGTAGGGGAAACATGCTATTTTTTTTACATTATATTGACCAGAATAATATAACACACAGTCTTTCTACATATATCACATTTGAAGCTTATTGCATGAAGCAAACAACAGTGCTAAATGTACTTCATAGCAATAGAGAAAAAATGTGAAAACCTGTTTTGGGCCCACTCATTACCCATAAAGCAATCTCACAGGGACCCTTGCTGGCCCGTGACTGGGGATACGATGCTTGTAAAGGGAAGGATAATTCACAAAATAAACGCTTGCATCAAAGACCCTTCCATTCTTTCTGTTCGCCTATCAAAAGTATTACATGTGCTTTCATCAATTCATAACAAGGCACAACGCGCTTCCTAATGCAATTACTCCACTTCCATTAAATCAGGAACAGTGGAAGCAAATGAATTACGCATTTGTTAGCAAAACCACAAGTCAGCTACACGTCTTTCCTCTTTTATTATTATTATTTTTTTCTTTTATAGGCGTAAAGAGAGAGAGAAGTGAAATCATTTCTCATTCAATTTTCAGGCAGATGTAGCCCTAGGTGATGCATAGAAAGTCTCCCATGTCTAATAGCCACCCACCATTGATATCAGAAGGAATTTACAGAGTTCAAGGCAGCGGAGAGGAGGTCATCTCGCTAAACTCGGGAGCCACATTCATCTGACAGGGCCTGGTGTCCGACTACTACCACCCACCCAGAAAACAACCAAACATGCGAAACGCGTACAGTGCTAAGATTTTGATATTATCACGCCAGCCGACGGGAGAATAGTCTGTAATTACAAAAAAACTTAAACATGCTAAGCTGACTGCCCGCGGGCTTTTTAGCACTAGACATGATGTGTGATCTCTGACTAAAGTGGATGGACCCAAGAATTGATGCGCCTCTAAGCCCGTGACATGGACAGATTTGCGTGCCCCGCGGCCATACTACCCACAATGCAACGCCCGGCCAACGAGCGAAGCCATGGAGAGGACATATGAATTACATGCCTGCTCGGACGACAGCGGGAATACAAATGATTTTTTTACTCAATTAATGATTATAGAGTCATGTGACATCACTTGTACATATGAGGGGAAATATTAAGTGACTTACCCCTGGAATAGTGTGTTCACTCTGGGCTGTGGTCTCATGTCACTTTGTGAATGAGGCTCCTTTTGAAAAATGAATGTGGAAGCATAACCAGTTAATATGTTATACGTCATTAACATTGCAAAATATTAGACAGTTGAAAAAGACATTGATTTCTGTACAGCAAGATAGACTGACAGAAATTTGGCTTTTTTATTATATTATCAAGGCTTGTAAGACTGATTGATATTGTGAAACAATTGTGAATTAATATTGAAAAACCTTTTTAGAAAACACCATAACCATGAAATACACAATTGTGGAGTGTTGACAAAATTGAATTGCCATTTAACAATCAGTTATTAAATTTACAATATAATATTTATGTTGTATGCTTTGAACTTGTAAATGTTTGTTTGATACCATACCACAACTAACATAGCAAGTTGACATTACAAGATTTTTTACCTTTCCAGTGAAAAAGGCAACCAGTCTGTTCCTCCTCTTTTTCCACTCACTCCTCCCCTTTTGTAGTTCCTTCTGAGCAGTCTCCTGAAAAAAACATGCATAAAGAAATCTATGTGTACAAAGTCTATGAAAGCAGCTTTATGAAACAACAGTAAAACCATAATGGCAAGAATTAAGCACAAGAAGCAAGTGTAATGCAATCTGCAGGCAATCAATACCCGAGCCAGACCCTTAAGACATGTAGTGTTTGATGAATATTTCTGCATTCAGTCAGCACATTCACACTTCTCCATTCAAACGCATTGACACTGCTAAGTGACAGCGTCTCACCCTGTCGAGGCTTTTGTGCCACGAAATAGAGCGAGAAAGAAACACACTTTTATTTTAAAATAGATGTGAAATCTCTGGCGGATAATGTGCTTTCAATGGGAGGTGGGTGTGGAAACAGTAGGAGACTGCATACACATTATGGCAGATAATACTGATCCCAATGCTGATACAGTAACAGTGTATACCATAGATTAGCTGGTATGGGATGAGTCAACTGTTGCTGTGGATTCCAAGTGACTACTATATTGTCAGACTATATTGTTTTTTCATAATTCTGTTCAATTTACTTTTTATTCTACACCCACTCGCTTTTCAAGTCAGATTATAACTAAAAATACAGTGGTTAAAGTTCTTTTCATGTTAATGTTTTTAGATCTAGATTTGTTGACACAATAAAAACCCATACTGTTGTGGAATATAAACATTTGTTTTCTAAGAAGCTCTTGATGTCATAACAACTACAGTAAATCCCTACTCCTTAAATAAAAAGTCATAGTCACGCTCCATTTTTCCTGAAAAGAATGTAAGACTGGTAAAGAATAACAAAAAATCAGCTTCTGTCAGAAACAAATATACATGATAATTGGCTGCAAAGTTCAAAGCCTCAACAATCTTTGAAGATACATTTGTGTCAGGATTACGGTTTGAAATCCATGCATTCATTTCTTAGATTCTAAACAAGTTATCTAACCTCGGAAACAGATTGTAAGTATAGTACGTTCAGAGCGACTTGAACAGACAAACATAAACAAACGTCCACACAGCAACACACACTAAGTCCATTAGCCCAGGCCAGCGATACACAGCATAATGGACATGGGTGATGTGCTGGTGAATATGGGATGGTGACACAGTTATTCCTCTTTGTAGCTCTGACCTGCTGCAGTGAAAGGCTGCCAAGCGTGATCATGTCAGGCCGCACGCGCTCCCTCAGCTGCTGTGCGTAGTGGGGTATCACGTCCTCGGCTGTCCGCACTGTGAGGGACAAAAGATTGACATCAGTCTCTGTCAAATCCTATTTTAGACTATTGTCATTTAGATACAGAGTGACTACACACGGTAATTTTTGTGTATTGATTAAGCACATAATAACAAGAATTGAGATATCTAAATTCCAAAGTGGACAATTGCCATAGATATAGATATATGGCGACATACACATACACCATTTTTAGTGTATTGATTAAGCACATAGTATTATACTCATGTATTTACAAGTATACATATTACACAAATAAGCAAGACTGCCAGTGCTAGAGTAAGCAGTGTAACAGTAATTTCCACTAAATCTAACAAAAAACAAGCCATGCAATAATAATAATAAAGACATGTAAAATAATAAAGATAATAAAATATGCTCTGAATACGATTACCTTTTGTGGTGCTCTTCTTGCCCATTACCATCCTCCCTGCTTGGAGCCCAGTCTTGTCTCCCAGCCCATCACCAGTCTTAGCCTGAGTTTTGGCAATGGTGTGGACCTGGGAGGGCCTGGTGCCTGAGGCGTCGGCACCGGTATGGAGCAGCAGTCGCCGCGGAAACACCGGATCACCCGCCTTCACCTCCAACACCTCCTCATCCCTGGAGGGGAGCACCGTACCTGGAGAGACAAGCACCAGTGAGCAGCCATAGACACTCACTATGTACATGGATGGATGTGCATACTAACTTGGTCCAGATATTTTCACAGATAAATATAAAAAGGAATGACAATGTTGTAGTTTTCAAATGTCACAATAAAATAGCTGTGGCTTTGTTATAAAAATCCTTTTTCTTTTTTATCAGATTCTTTCTTTTGGATTTTCCCATCCACAAAGTGGATGTGTAATGTATAATGTAGTATAATGTAATGTAATGTAATGTCATGTCATGTCATATGTATATAATGTAATGTTGTAACACTATTGGTTTAGTGGGTTAAAAGTGCAATGTGCAATTTAGTGTAAAACTGTAACACTGTTAGTCTGGTGATCTGAAGGCCGTCAGGTGATACCCACAAGGGTAACATCTGATGGCAAAATACCCGTCTGGTATTGTTAGTGTGAGCATGTTTGGTGTTCCAGAATCGAATTTTTGATGGCCCGTGAAAAACTGTAAAAATCAGTCTTGTTCTTTAGATTATCTGGAAGCCCATTCCATTCCTTGATGGCTTTATTGGAGAAGGCTGATTGAGAGAAGGCAGATTTTCTTTTAGGAACATTGTAACGTCGCCTCCAGACAGCACTGTCCCATGAACAGGGCTTGTTAGGACACTGTCATGTATAGTGTTTAACTGTGTGGTTGTGTTCAGTCATGGGACCTGGTGGAACAGACCCAGAACTACCTGAAGCTGCTTCTACATATCATCAACAGTGATGGTAGGTACTACATGTGTGTATAGTTTTCACAATACAGTATATGTTTCTATTGAATAAGGTTTGCTGAATCATTTAAACTGTTCAAAGGAACTAGTTGCAACATAGTCCATTGTCTGATAGTAAGAATTGATAATATGGTTTAACTCTGAGGCTTTGGGGGTAGTGTGAATTGTCTACTTGTCCTGAATCTGTCTTTCTATTTAGCAACAGTTCATTATTAACATTCTGACTGGGAAATTAACAAGAACTAGTCTAGTTATTTAGAGAAAAAAAAGCTTTTTGGGAATATGGTAAAAATGCTATCCAGTTTTCATCAGAGCTGAGCATAAATGACTGCACTGTATCACGATTCAACAATCTTTCCAGATCAGCAAATTCTCATAACTTCATATCACAATTCGATCTTAAAAAAATAATTAATGACCAATATAGCCACCCTTCTTTTCAATTACACTCAGAAGTCTTCCCACAGGTTCTCAACAGGGTTCGACTCAATGGATGGAAGACTTCTGAGTGTAATTGAAAAAAAGGGTGGCTATATTGGTCATTAATTTTTTTGAAATGTCACTAATGTTTGTTTGTGAAGTTTGATTTGTAAGTTTATTATTCTGACTTTAAAAGATGAAAATAAAAAAATGAGAAGGGAATATTTTAGTATTTCTTCAAGTTGCCTAATAATTGTGCGCACTAATAGTTGCCTGATAATTGTGCGCACTAATAGTTGCCTGATAATTGTGTGCACTAATAGTTGCCTGATAATTGTAAACACACCAATATTCTCATACAAAAGCCAAAACCTCACTTTCACTTCCTGAAATATTCAGGTGTGGGGTTTAATATTTTGGATTGATCAAGAGCACTGTTGTAAAGTGCAACTTGCCTAATAATTCTGCTTTTTTATTGAAATACCATGAAAATTAATATTCTAAATATTTTGTTTATTTGTCTCCAGTGCCAACAGTGTGTGTTTATGGACATCTAAGAATATGGCTAGTTTATTGGTTTATTACATATTTAATCTGTCCATGAAAGAGCTGATGGAGCCTGTGTCTGTGTCTGCAGATGAGAGTGGACTTCTGGTGCACTGCATATCTGGTTGGGACAGGACCCCTCTGTTTGTGTCTCTACTTCGCCTGTCCCTGTGGGCTGTAAGTACTGCACTAACACTAACCGTCCTGAGATTCTGTCAGGTTTAGGAGCCT
Source organism: Hypseleotris bucephala (assembly GCA_036025885.1). Lineage (NCBI taxonomy): Eukaryota > Metazoa > Chordata > Actinopteri > Gobiiformes > Eleotridae > Hypseleotris > Hypseleotris bucephala. The sequence continues at coordinate 5,807 of JAVQKG010067234.1, forward strand.
TTGTTCTGCTTGTTTTTATCAGGACGGTGTAGTGCACTCCAGCCTGGAGCCAGCAGAGATCCTGTACCTCACCATCGCCTATGACTGGTTTCTATTTGGGTACAGTATATAGTCCTGTTTAGAGGTGGGCAATATGACAAGAAAGAAGCAAATCGTGATAGAAAGTTATGACAATCTGTGAAGATTGTTTACCATTTCACTTACTGTAACAATCCCAGCGTCCATATTAAAAAAAGATGAGCATTGGATTGGATAAACATTGAATTTGTAGTTTAAAAGATTTTATGAAGCATTAGTCTTCTGTGTTAGAAAAAAACAAAAAAACAGTTAATCTAAAATCATAATTAAAATTAAAACTCTGATCTTGATTTTTTAAATATAAAATTGTGTATTGCCCACCCAGTCCTGTTTCTTGTGTGACTCTTTGATTGTATTGTATGTAGTTGAGTGCTAATGTAGTGTTCTTTGACCTAATGTCTTGTTTTAGTCACATGTTGCCAGATCGACTCTCCAAAGGAGAAGAGGTCAGTGCTGTGCTCTTCATTTATGTGCTTTTGTTAACATACTTTTAAAATGTTTTTATGTCTCTGTTGCTTTTTTTCTTATGAGTAAAGTATTTTCTTTTGTAGATATTCTTTTTTTGCTTCAATTTTTTGAAGCACATTGTCTCAGAGAAGTTCTCTGCCGTTAAGAAACAGAGGTATGTAGCTCCTGTCTTGCTTTTTTACCAAATCTACAAAGGGTGTTTTACCCTTAATCCATCATCATATTTTATTATTCTTGTCCACAAATGATTTTGTTTTAATCAAATATTTTTTCCTCAGAAGGAAGAACTCACAGTTCAAGGACAGCGATTTCACTGTGGATGACCTCTGTCAGTTAAGTAAGTAATACTTCATGCAAAGCCACTGTTTTGGTCAGAACTAAGGTGCCTTCTTGTATTACTTATCAAATAGAAATGATTCTCTAAAGATGGGCAAAATATCTGTTCTGAAATCAAATGCCTGTTGTCTAAATGTGGTGTTTTGTCTGTGGTGCAGAGTCCAGGGACCGTGGCAGTGTGACCAGTCTGAGCAGTGACTTCTCCCTGATCACAGAGGAGCTCGGAGGGCCGTCCAGTCTCACCAGTGACACCCCTGACCTGTTTCTGAACCAGCCCACTGCCTCCAACTGGTCAGTACTACAACCACAATGTTGAAATGAACAGCTATATCCAGTCAAGTTTTCTAGTGTTAAATGTCACTCTTTTTTGTATGGTGGTCAGGAGGAAAGGCCCCTCCCCCTCTCCTCAGATGGTGGTGTGGAGTAGACTGGAGGAGTGTGTACCTCCTCACAGTGAGGCCAGGTCCTCCAGCTCCTCTTCATCCAACCACTCAGAACATCTGCTCACACACACCGGCAGTAGCCCGCTCGCTGTCCCCGGGAAGAGGTATGTCCAAAATCCTTACATTTAAAGGACCTATATTATTCTCTTTTATGCACATTTTTTATTTCGGATACATTTTGTTAAAAAAAAAATAATTTTGCAATACCAAACACACAGTATTTATCTAATACAAGCTGTTTTATGGAGCTCTCACTTGGACTCATGCCCCAGTTTGTTACATCATTTACAGGTGAATCCCATGGCCAATTCATTTTCAGCTTGGAGAGAACTATAATCAACATAATTAATTATTCAAACATTCTTGAATGAAACTAAACATAACTTTATATGTGTGTTTGAGATAGAAACAACATTGTGACATGGGTAAAAACGCAAAAAAGTAAAATATAGGACCTTTAGCTGAGGACCTGATTTTCTAGGTTGTCCTACTCTTTCTCCCTGTCTTTTAGGTTAGCAGTAGATCCTACGCGCTCGGCCTCATCTGTCTCTACAGAGTATGGAAGCTGGCAGATCGTGTCCGGCTGTGGAAGCATCCATGACCACGCCCACTTCCCTCCCCCCATGGCCTCAGTCTGCTCCAGCTCCTCTGCTGTCGCTGCTGCCTATGACTCACCTCTGCCCTTCAGTTTTCAGGACGACGGGCCCACTGGACGCATGTGGGTACATTTTGATTACATGAATTATTCACTACCTGACCAAGAAAAAGTTGCCATCTTGATTTAACTAAGCAAGTGGGTAAGAGTGTGTCCAGCTGACTACCTGACTAAACTGAATGACCAGGTTATTCCATCAATCTTCCTGATGGCACGTACATATTTCAAGATAACAATGCCAGGATTCATTAGGCTCAAATTTTGATTAATCGATTATTGAAATGATCAACTAATTTAGTAAACAGTCTCTTAAAACAGGTAATTTGTTCAGATAAGATGTTGTATAACCCTTGCAGAACAGTATTTTAGCCAAAATTGGACATAAAATACATACATTTTGCAATGAAGATGAAAAACTTTCTTTGTCTGTAAATATACTCTATCCAGAAGTCCTTTGGTGGCATTGTTTTAGCTTCACGTGGTTCAACTTTTGTAAAAACTTTACACACTTTTCACTATCCACCGATTAATCGAAAAACTAGTTGTCAGATTAGCAAAATAGTGGTTAGTTGCAGTCCTAAAATTCAGTAGTTACAGTTCATATTACTATTTAGAAATATGTTTTTTGTTGGGTTTTCAGCTTCTCTCAACTGTTTGTTTGTATTCAGAAGAGGTCTTGTTGTGTACTAGTAGTAAACCCACATTTGTCTGGTGCAGGTGTCCACTGTCCTCTGAGCGTCAGTCTCGTCTTGAAGCAGTGAGGGAGGTGTTCCTGGCGGCCTACAGCTCCACTGTGGGCCTCAAGTCTTCCGCCCCCAGTCCCTCTGCTGCCATCTCAGGCCTGCTGGAGCAGTTCGCCCGCGGAGTAGGGCTCAGAGGACACAACGCTATTGTCTAAATTTGGCCTTCTGCCCTGGAACGAAGCCTTTTTACTTTGATGTTTTATGGATTTAAGGTTTTATGTTCTAAATTGTTTTTCTCTTAGATTCTCAAAGGGATTTTTAGTCAAAATATAAAAAGGGATTGAGCGAAATGTTTTTTGTGGCAGATTTTGATGCCAAGTCAATAGTCTTAATTTAGTTGATCTTTCACATGCACCTCAGTAAAGTAGGATGGTTGTGTAAGCACTATATATAACTATAACATACATCAAATCAGCTTGTGTAATGGAAGCTACTTCATGTGAACAAAACAACTAACTGATTACTTTTTTGTTTTGATTTGATTACTTTTACATGTGAGGGCCCTTTTAATTACTGAAAACACATTGAACTGGCCTGTGGTATACAAAAGCCAATCTTCTCAGCCTACAAAAGCATCTAAGTGTTTTCATTTTTCATCGGTGCTAACCAGGAAAACCAACACAGTACATATATGCTTCATACATTTCTATTTATAATTCACTGTTAGTAGTAGTAGTATGATGGCAGAACGGTTAGTATTCTTGCCTCTCAACAAGGAGATTGTGGGTTTGATCTTCGGGCCGGCCGACTACGATCTCTCTGGGTGGAGTCTGCATGACCTCTCCATGTTACTGTGGGTTATCTCGGGGTACTCCAGCTTCCCCCTACCGCCCAAGACATGCATGTGTTTGGAGAATTGGTCAAACTAAATTGTCCCTAGTGAATGAATGTGAGACTAAATGGTTGGATGACTGTGTATGTCTCAGTGTCAGCCCTGCGACTAACTGGCCATTGTCCAACGTGTACCCCGCTTGAGGCCCATAGTTTCTAGGAGAGGGGGGAAAAGCTTTAGAGAAGATGAATGAAAATGAGTACATTTTCTAGAGTTTGGAAAATGCTGAGTGCATGACTTCTTGCACTCTGGTAAATAGCCACCATACAATTGTTTTGTGCGGTAAGGGACTAAAAACTGTAAATTAACGGTGTAGTCTGTACGTTTCCTAAAATACAGTTTAGTTTACTGAAGTCCCTCCACTGGCCTCTACAGCCACATAAAATCAGAGTCTGTGGGATATTACTACTGACCAATAGTAGATGAGTTTTACTTTAGTCCCTGCCCTCTACAGACTACAGATTAACTAACTAGCTAGCTGGGTCATGTAGTCTCTTTTAAGCATTTAATATTTTTTTCTTTTGTTTAGGAAATTTCCAGACAACACCTTTAATGGGTGCAAGAGTTGCTATAATAAAAGTAAATGGTCCCATCAGAAGTCCATGGCAAAAGTGTGGACTCCAACTGTAAAGAACACGTACTGTGTAATGTTCCCCTATCATTCTTTTAATGTTTTAATCTGGTTTTCTTTTAAGTCTATCTATGCTGCCATATAGGTCCTACAGCTACTTACCTCAGGAGGATATGTGCCTTTATGAACTCATGTATTGCACGAAACCTTGTTCATTTTGTTTTTAGTAATTTGCCAAAGTAGTTACCACAACAGATTGGGAATACTGGGCAGTGAGTGCAATTGACATAATTTATCCAAACTCAACTAACAACAGACAAAACAAAAATAATTTTAATTTTAATTGTATTTATTCAAACATAATCAAAACCAGAAAGTAAATTCTTTCCTGCTCATCTACTGTTATTTACATACGAGTAAGCATGTGATAAATGATGAATGCTGGTTCACAATTGGCCTTCTGGGTAAGATGGCTTTGATATGTAATCATTGTGCCCCTTTAAAGTGACCGCTTGCCTCCAGTGTCATGTTACATTAGAGAAGGATATGTAATGAATGAGATGTCATATTTCATGTGACCTGATTTTAACTTCATCTCAAGTGTCTTTTTGATTTCTGTCCTTCTGTTTAGGCTTTCATGACATTTGAGTTTTTATCTTTTGTACAGCTAGTGCATAACTTTTTGTTTTACAGATGAAAGGCTGTGTTGTGACAGCCAATGCATTTGTAAATAAAAAGCTTTTTTTCAGTTTGCAGTATATTTGTACACAAAAGTCTTATTCGAACATGCAATCTAATGATCTCATTTATAAATGTGCAAATTTTTGCACTACTGTATTTAGCTCTTGTCTGCATGGCCCATAGTTACGTTGGTAGACAGTGCCCCCTGGTGCTCGCGGTCGGGCCGTATACAAGAGCGCCCCCTGGTGCCTTTGGCGGACACAGCTGTGTGATATGGAGGCGGGCCTGTGTGCCGCTGCTACAGGGACACCAAGATGGAAATGCAGGGGCTTTCAGAAGCTCCAAACAATATCTCTCAACATGGCGCCCTGCGAGGAGATACTTTGTCCACGCTTGCGACCACATTTACCTCAAGAACTGCTTTTACTTCTGCTAAAACTGAAGTGGATGGACCGCGGGAGCTCTGTAGTGACAACAACAACAATACTAGGCCCAAAACAGTTCCGTTTCGCCTACAGGCGGAAAATGGAGGTGCGGTGTACTGCTCAGCACAATCCAAGCTTCGGCAGACAGATACAAACTCTTTCACGGATAAAAGACAAGCTAACGTGAGCCCGAAGAAACAACTCGGGGTCCTGTCTGACTTTCAAACGTCAGCTCACAATGCTGGGAGCTCCAGAGACAGCGGCGCACGCAGCGAGAGGAAGATGGCGCTGCTTGAGCGTGAGGAAGAGGGCGGACAGGAAGCACCGGAGCTACGGCCACAGCCTCTGCCCTCAGCCCTCTCCAGTTCAGGCTGTCAGCAGGCCCAGCGCCTCTATGTGCTGCTGAGTGTGCCTCAGCTCGAGGGCACCACCGAGCCTACACCCGGAGCAGGGTTATTCTCGACGTTAGTAGGTAAACAGAGCACCTCCGCCAATACTGAACATTACAGTAACAATCTTTTTCGTGAATCCAATGACGACTTGAACGCCCCTGATAACAAGGCCTTGAGGAAAGACGAGCACAGTTTTTGTATATCGACAGATGAGTTTAATAGCAGGCGGACCGACTATCACAACACTACAGCAGAAGACGCTGTTTTTAGTAACAAATATGACGACAGCTTAGCCGGTGAGTCATGTAAAGACAGCACGGACAGTAAACTGTCCAGAGTTGACCTGGACGAAAGCAGTGCCTTGGTTTCAGTGACGTCGGGCCTGATGGAAACTATTGACAGTCAAGACTTAATCCCAGACTCTGATGATCCTCAGCTCACCATGTCCTCTGGAGAGGCCCCTGCCAATGAAACCTTCTCTGGGACTATCATGATCAACAACCAAAGCATTATTGTCACTATAGACAATGGCGTCCTCACACTGTCCACTCCGCCAGAAGGATACGTGCATAAAGACGATGACATACACAGCTTAAAAGAACACCTGGGCATGAAGGACCATGAAGATTTTGTTTTACTCAATTATGATGGCGGTACAAAGACCATAGGGAAGATCAACACTCTGACAGTCCCCAGCTGTGATCAGCTCAAAGACTCAGACCTGTCCCTGGTGGAGGACTGTTCAGTGGAGGACTCGTTCCTAGACTGTTGTTCTATTCTCAAACACGAGGTGGGCACCGTCTATACTTTAACAGAGGCTGATCTGGTCACTCCATCTCCCAAAGCAGCTGTCCCAAATGAGGAAGTCCAAGCACCTATAAAATCCAAGAAAGAAATGGTAGTGCTGTTTGCCTGCCCCGAGAATGGTTGTTATAAAGAGTTTGAGTCCAGACAGAAGCTCAAAGTTCACCTATTGAATCACGCTGAAGACCCCAGGCCGTTCCAGTGCACCGTAGAGGGCTGTGGCTGGGCTTTTGCTACCTCGTACAAACTCAAGCGCCATCTCCAGTCCCACGACAAACAGAGGCCACATGTGTGTCAGATAGAAGGCTGCGGGCGGCGCTTCACTACTGTCTATAACCTAAAGGCTCACGTTAAAATCCACGAGCAGGACAATGCCTTCGCCTGTGACATCTGCAGCGAGAGGTTTCGCAGTGCAACTCGATTGGCCAGCCACCAGAGGGTGCACTTTGAACCTCAGAGGCCCCACAAATGTGAATTTCCAGGTAAAACAATTGACTTTTTTTTTTAATTGTTTTTGTTGTGTACGTCGGGGTTCGTACTAGTGCTTTAAACTCTTGAAAACGCACCATTTGAAAAGAGCTTGAAAATGCTTGAAGTTGAACACAAAATTAATATCGCAACAAATGACTAATGTCGTTTTCACATCTAAAAGTTGGCACCTAGAACACGATTACTATTACTATTAGTCGGAGTCACACTGGTGGTAGAAAGCTACTTTTGTAGCCACAGCTGCCCTGGGGCACACTGACGGAGGCGGGGCTGCCAGTCTGTGCCTCCGGTCTTTCTGACCACCACCAATCACACCATCACATGAATTTGTAGGCATTTAAGTGTCTGGGCAAGGCAACGGCAATATTTGTTCGGGCAGTAATTCTAACCTGCAACTCTCTGGTTGCGGGGCAAATGCTTCCCCTCTGCGCCACTGCCACCCCAACTTGATCACTTGACTTTTGCCTACTTCTTCAAACAATTTAGTGACAGTCACCAGTGGTCCAGTTGTGTGCTGCTTGAAAACACATCAAAATATGACTTAAAAGTGCTTGAATGTCATCTTCTAAAAGTTGTACAAACCCTGATTGTGTGTGTAGAGATAGGCCTACATCCATCATTGATCTCCTATGAAAGAGTAATCATTTGATTGTGTTCCTGTTTGTGCTCAGGGTGTGAGAAGACATTCCTGACCTTCAGTGCCCTGTTCTCTCATAATCGAACTCACTTCAGAGAAACGGGACACTTCTCCTGTCACTATCCCGGCTGTGACAAGACCTACGACAAGGCCTGTCGCCTCAAGATCCACCTGAGGAGTCACACTGGTACAGCACCATACACAGTCACTGTACTATGAAAGCTGCACTACCTGATTTGATGCATAAAGTTTCAGAAACATAAGTAGCAGTCTGGATTTGTTTTGTTTTTTTGGGGGGACGGGGGTTCAATTAAAAAACAAAAATAGCTGTGAATAAGATGTGAATTTTGAAATCAAACCTCAGCTCCCGTACATTATTCTTGATGGATTCTAGTTCTTGATAAATAAACAATGTTTCAACCAATCTCTGAGCTGCTGTTTTGTGGAAGTGTATGATTGGTTTTATAGTTCCTTTCCTCACTCTAAAACAAAACCCCTTATAATACGGGCCACAGATGGTCTCAATCTCAAATCTCTCCGTAGATGGCGGCTGTCAGGCTGTAGAATTGATAGTCATTTTTGCTGAAATACAAGGACAAAGAAATCAGATAGTGCAGCTTTTGACTACTATATAAGCTATATCACTATAAGCATATCAGCTTCAGTCATCCAAAATAGTGTTCACTATGTATCTAGTTTTAGACACCCCTATTGTGTTTTTGCTTAAATTACGACAAAAGCTTATAAAATGTACTCCCTTTTCACATGTGCAGACATGTACAGTAAAAAAATATATATGTTGAAAAGTGCAGCTTCAATGTTTACTTGAGAACTCATTTAAGACTTCATTCTGTCATGTCCAGGTGAAAGGCCATTTGTGTGTGACTCTGGGGGCTGTGGAGGGTCTTTCACAAGCATGTCCAAACTGCTCCGCCACAAACGGTCAGTATTCACTATCAGTTTTGTTGCTCTTATTTCTGTGCTCGGATAGTCTTAAGTTTATCTAAAAAGTTTGTTTGTATCAGGAAACATGAAGATGACCGGCGCTTCGTGTGCCCAGAGGAGGGATGTGGCAAGTCCTTCACACGGGCTGAGCACCTGAAAGGTCACAGCATCACCCACCTGGGCACAAAGCCTTTCCAGTGCCACGCAGAAGGTTACCCAAATGTTTTCACAGTATATTCACAAACTATTTCAGGTAATATAGAAAGTAATACTTCTACTACTTTGCTCTATAGGTTGCAATGCCAAATTCTCAGCACGCAGTAGCCTTTACATTCACTCCAAAAAGCACAAGCAGGATGCCAGCAGCCTCCGCACTCGCTGTCCTGTGGCCAACTGCACCAAGCACTTCTCCTCCCGCAGCAGCCTCAAGAGCCACATGCTCAAGTGCCACCACATCAGTCCTGGTGAGTAACCTTAATATATGCTGCATTATGACACAGACACACACACAGACACTGATAGAGAGTTGTGTTTGTGTTTCAGATGTGCTCAGTCACATGGAGATGACCCCCTCTCTGACCCCCAGCAGTGAGCTGGTCAGCCCATCCCCTGCCCTGGTCACTGGTGCTGCTGGAGATCAGCTGACTAACCTGGACCTGAGCTCCCTGTTGTCTGGAGTATCAGGGGGCAGTGTGCCCACAGGAGGAGTGGGCTCTGTGCCCACAGCAGGTGTTGGTGTGGGGATGACTGTAGGAGGTACTACCCCCTCTGGGATGTTCACCATGGACCTATCCTTGGTCAGCTCAGGTATCCTGACCATCGACCCCTCTTCAGGAGGGGCCACACTCAGCGCAGCGAACACTACCTCTCTGGCCAAGCCCACAGACCCTCTGTTACTGACGGCCGGAGTAGAGGTAGAGTCGCATGAAGCTCTGGAGCGGTCAGTAGGAGAAGTGCTGCCCCCACAGGGCACACTGAACCTGGACGATGTACAGAGTGTGACCCCTGAAGCTCTGGGCTCTCTGAGTGCTCTCAGTATACAGGGGGCAGGAGTTTCAGTGGACCCTCTGAGTGGTGCCCCTGTGGTGGACACCCTGAGTGGAGCTCCTGTGGTGGAGCTGCTGGCCTCTCCTTCTAAAGGTTCTGAGGTGAGCAGCTCAGGGGCGGGGCCTCTGCTCAGCTGTGTGGAGGTGATGGAGACACAGGAGGGAGAGAAGGTCCTCACTCAGTTTGTGTTCCCTGGACCCAGCAGCAGCCTGAGCCCACACAAGGACCCGGACCACACCTCTGTGTCCCCTGGGGGCTTCCTGGTGAGAGCCTCACACAGACACATATTAGACTCATAAACAGTTTTACTGTAGTGAGGGGCTAACCAGAGCTAATGTGACAGTACACATATGTCTACACATACTATGTACACATGAACATGGACCTGTGTTTTGCTTTAGGAAACTGGAGGATCAGCCAGGACGGACTATAGAGCCATCCAGATGGCCAAGAAACGGAAACAGAAAGGACCAGCTACGGGTAACTCTATGAATTATGGATTGTAACATAGGGACTAATTAATTGCAATATATATATATTTTATTATTGCAGTTTAAAAAGAAATAACGCTAAAATAACATAATTGCATCAGGTCAAAGTTATGCAGATGGACCCTGATTATTAACAGACATACTGTATCTGTCTCTTATTCCTACTTGTCACCTGCACTGCAGTTGAGTTGAGTTTGTAAACTAGTCCAATGTTCTCCCCTGTGTGTCCAGCCCTGAGAAGAGCTAAAGTCCTGAAGGCCTCTGCAGCCCCTCTGGTCCTGTCAGGGGTCCACTACAATGAGAGCTCGTCTTCTACTAGAGCCACTCCTCAGTATGTGCACGTCCAGCTGCTGCAGGTAACTGCTCTATATCATCATCATCACTGCACTCTGCACCAACATGACCCGGACTCTACAGAGTCTTCATGAACCTGTGTGGACACACATTTTCTAAAACAATGCTGCTTTCATGAGAAATGGTTTTAAAGCAGTTTTGTCTGTGTGTACAAGGCCTTCATGTAAATGTCCTGTATTCCTCAGGATGATCCCGCCTCTGATGGAGAGCTGGCGTTCCAGCTGAGCTCTCAGCCCTCCAGCTCACACTCTCAACTCACCGTGGACCTGCCTGTCAACATTCTACAGGTGACATCATTTGAATATACCTTGAAGTAAATAATAGAATGTCATTGTTTTATTTAGGATCCTGAATCATACCTTCAGTCTCCAGTGTGTTGTACTGTTGAGTTAACCCTCTGTGTGTTTGTTGACAGGAGACCTCGGGGCTGACGGAGGATGATGCTGGTTCAGAGAACTGTCAGTTCACAGGAAGTACAATAAACCTGCAGGACCTGGAGTGAGTGTGCCCTGACCACGGCTCACATCACATGTCTCCAACACTTTCATTAAAGGCTTCTTGGACTCTGCCTTAAATACAGCAGAACTTATGTGGATCTATTGCCACAGAAAATGCACCTTGAAAAGAAATGTTATTTTAATTATTACAAAGATTTTTTTTGGTACCCAAAAATAAAATCATAGAGCCCAGATTGTGGGACTGTGCTATTGTACGTTGTGTTCTCATTCTCATTATATCCGTACTGTCTTGTTGCAATCAAGAGATCAGTTCTAGATATTCCAGATATTGATAGTTTGAGAATATGTACAGTACAGGCCAAAAGCTTGGACACACTTCATCATTTGAATTGGAAAGTGTGTTCTAACTTTTGATTTATACATTAATCAGATTGCATTTACTGGGAACTTTCTTTGAAACTGAAAATCACTAGCAGAGTCCTTGAAATGACTGAAATTATATGCCAGTACCATGTTAAAATAATAGATCTCAAATTTAAATATTTAGTTTTCAATGAGTTAAATAAGGTCATTTTTAAATTACATTTACTTATGCTTCTGTTATGTTAATTTGTTAAACTCCTGATAATTTAAAATGTGTCCAAACTTTTGATCTGTATTGTATATTTATATAAACAAATATGCATCATACATACAGTATGTATCAGTGCAGCCATGTGTCACACATTCTACTTGCGTTCATTAATCCAGCAATAGAATTACATGATCATGGGTCTTAAACAAAGTACTCATCAGTAACAGACGTCCCGGATGTGATGGTCCAGAAGCTCTTGTATCTCTTGTACATGAGCCTCATGGACACATGTCTGAAGAGCTCTTTCACAAAGCACCTCCTACAGTAACCCTCTTATGTACAGAGTATGATGCATTTTATACTTAAATACTAAATTTTATGGTGCTGGCACTTGTCATGGTATTGTGACAAGTGAGGATGCATCTATTTAGTTAGCAAGTTTCTTGAATAGCTTAGCCCAAGTTGAGTGGGAATAAAGACTTTCTTTATGGCTCTGTCATTAAGCAATTAGCAGCTAGAATCTGTAATTTTCATCAACTTACATGATAACAACAGACCTCTATTAATTTTTATTTTATTTAGCCTTTATTTAACCAGGTTAGTCCCATTGAGATACAGGATTTTTTTTACAAGGAAGACCTGGCCAAGACGGAGAGGGCAGCAGCACAAGTTACAACATTTTAAAAGAAACAGAATTTAAACAGAATTTCACATATCAGTTAAAACACACACACATAGATATTCTGGACTCAATTGGCCTTATCAAGGACTTAAATATGCTCAAAGAAACTAAGTCCTTAATTCTGAGGTCATTTTGCAGCAGATTCCAGGAGGATGGAGCAGCAAAGCTAAAAGCAGTCTTTCCGAGCTCAGTTTGAGCCTTAGGAACTACAAGTTGCAGAAAGTCATTTGAACGAAGACTGAGCAGACTCTGCCTTATATTTAAAAGACATGACAAATAATTGGGGAGTTTTCCAATCATTGTTTTTTAGATAAAAATATACCAATGCACAAGTCGCCGTGTCTGCAACGAAGTCCAGTTGACTTTAGAATATAACAAACAGTGATGAGTTAGAGGCCGGCAGTTTGTTAGAAGATGTCTCCATAGTCAATTACAGGCAGAAATGTTGATTCAACTAACCTCCTTTTAACCATGAAAGAGAAGCAAGATTTATTTCTATAGTTAAATCCTAATAAAAGTTTCAGCTTTTTGATTAAATGCTGGATATGAAGCTTGAAGGATAACTTCTCATCGATCAAGAAACCCAAATATTTAAAACTAGAAACTAATTCAATCTGGTGCCCAAGTCTGGTTAAAATGGGCAAATTAACTGTTTCTGTTTTGGACAAAGAGAAAAACGTAAGCTTAGTTTTTTCAGCATTTAACACAAGTCGCAGGTGGCATAACTGCTCTTGAATTTGATCAAATGCTGACTGAAGATATTCAAAAGCTTTTGCAGAATTTGGGGCCGGACAGTAAACAACTGTATCATCTGCATAAAAGTGTAATTTGGCATTTTGAATATTTTGACCAATATTATTTATATAAAGAGTAAAAAGCAACGGACCAAGAATAGATCCTTGCGGAACTCCCTTGTGGAGTTGAAGCTTCTCAGAAACAGTACCTCTAGATGTACAGTTTGGGTCCTGTTTGCAAGATAGTCTTTAAAACACTCAACAGCCTGTTCAGAGAACCCAATTTCTGAAAGCCGATCAATCAAAATGACATGGTCAACAGTATTAAATGCTTTTGTAAAATCAATAAAAAGTGCAAGACAGCACTGCTTATTATCAAGGGCTTCAATTATATCATTCAAGACTTTCATAGTGGCTGTGGAAGTACTATGCTTCTTTCGAAATCCTGACTGAAACTAAGATAATATACAATTTGAAGCAAGAAACAAGTATACAATTTCATATTTAAAAAAAAAAAAAACTCAGGCACACATCCTAATGGTTGCAGTGATAGTATATTTAGCTCCTGAGTAAGTGTGATGGGACACGGCGATGAAAAGAATAGGACTTGTGTATACAGAAAAGAGGAGTGTTGAATAATGAGCAGTGTTGATCCCAGAACAATCAAGGTCTCCATTTTGCTGTGTGTTTCTACCTGATGTATTGGTAGAGCTGTGGGAGACGCTGTAATAAGACCATTTGGGCCTCTCATTGCGAGCATTAGCAGCAAATATCTTCTACAGACCTTAAGACAGCCAGCGGGGCCAGAGGAACACACTTGATAGTTCTGGTGTTCTGTTGGCGCTGATTTGATGACAGTAGGAAGCAAAAGTTGGTTGCCTATAGAGTTTCAACTTTATACTACATTTATCCACTGAATACTGTTTGATTTTTATTGTTTATCATTTTAGCTATACTTCAATGTACATACAACTCATCCCAAATCTCCAAGATGTGTTGTCTAAACTATCTGTTGCTATCGGTCAGAAAAGTTGTTGGAAAAGTTTGAAAACTGATGTGTATGGTGGTAGAGTGGTTAATACTCCTACTCCCAAAAACAAATTTATGTTGGTTGGTGCAAGAAATGCATAGTCTTTCTGGGTGAAGCCACTGTACAAATGGCTAAAGGCCAATTCATATGCCGCAAGATGCAAGAACATTTTTTTCGCACATGGGATTACAAAAAAAAAATATTCTCACAGCCCCAGACTGGCAGTTCTTGCAGCTTTCTTCCAGAACTTTTTTTCAGGAAAGTGTGCGAGAACTATTGTGTGATTGGTCAGAAATGTGAATGATGACGTGAGGTTGTTTGCCTGTGCGGTAGAGTGCCTGTGCAATAGTGTGCCTGTGCGATAGTATGTACAGCAATAGATAGGCTTTTGATAATCAGCTGTCTAAGTCACTGGCTCACAGTTTACATGAAACAACTCAAACATGTCTGTTTCACAAGTCAGGCTAAACTAAGCAATGATAGCCACCGGAAAGGCTAGCCGTTAACTATTCTAGTAACAGGCTACATCTGAAGCTGCACTTAAGCTTTACGTGGCTATGTGGAGTTCAGAGTTTCTCAGAGTATGAATGGCTCATTTCGAAAAAAACAAACTTTTTTTCTTGTTCTTGCAGTTTGAGGTGCAAGAATAAAGTTCTCGCTTCTTGTAGGGTTTGAATTGACCAGAGAGTAGAGCAAATTTTACAGTGCTGGGAGTTCAGTCACCTTTAAATGTACTAAAAAACTTAACCTAATTGGGGGGCTTCCTATACTAAACTAACTTAATAAAAAACAATGGACACTTAAAAAGAGAAAACATTGTTAGAATGTGGAAAATGTATATGCAAGTCTGACTGAGTAATTTATAACTAGCCTATGCTCTTTTAAAATGCAATATATTTCAAATGTAATCAGACAAGCATTTGATTTTACATATTTTATAAGAAACATAATGTGAATATGGGAATCCTCCTGTGTGACGGGTACACCATTACTATAGGCATATATTGATGCAAATGAAGGGCAACTTGCTTTGTACTCAGGTGTCTCGTAATACAAAACCTGTCACAGAAGTCAGGCAGGAAAAAAATAGACATTGATACGCCAGACTTGCTCCGAAATAGCAAAATTGAAAATCCAAAGAAAAACACACCACGCCATTCTATTTACAGACCAATCAAACCAAATACATTTGAATACATTTGGAAACATGGGGCACACTTGACTCGCGTGACAAGTGATAGGCTTTTATTGCAAGCTATTTTAGGTGTCAGAGCAGATAATTCAAGCGCCAACTCAACTTCAAAAATTCAGAAAACATATTTAAATATACACCGTGTGCTAGGATGGCCGAGCCAGGGCAATCAGCATCTCAAAGCATGCTACTAGATTGCATAGAAAAAAAGAAGAGAAGCTGAGATGATGTGAAGGTGTTGACGGAAATGAATGAATGAAAGATGTGACAAAATAAATCTTGGTATTTTGCTCCTGCTTGCTCCCGGCCAAGGATAGGGAATAATAAGTTACCTTTGATTATTATGTATTTATATTGCTTTTTATGTTTTTCTTTTTTCTGCCTAAACATAAGTTAAATTTGAATCATTGGTAAGCAAAAAAATATTGTATTAATTCAAAA
>JAVQKG010067240.1:0-10322 GCA_036025885.1 Hypseleotris bucephala
TATTTATTGACCTTTGTGAGGAAAAGTTATTACATATTCCAGAGCCAAAGAGTGACTTAGACATGATCTGTGGAAATAATGATTGTTGCAAATAATAATTAATATTTTCCTGGTAATACTAAATTGTAATAGCTCTTGATTTAGAATTGAATTAGATCTTGGGGCATAAATGAACATTCTTTTAAAGTTAAGAAGAAGAAAATATTTCAATAATCTATAGAATCGAATCACAATACGAATCGAATCGCAATACAAAACGAATCGCAATACGAATCGAATCGCCACCCAATAATCGTGAATCGAATCGAATCGTGACAAAAGTGAATCGTTACAGCCCTATTTCTTGGCATCAATGTCCTTTAGAGAAAGAGGCAGCCATCTTTGAAAACCTTGCTTGGCCTTGTACATACCACGGTGCTGTTAAGTCATAGAAAATACACCTTTTAAAAAAAAAAGCCTAGATGACTTTCAGGAGTGTGTATTTTTTACTCCATTCACGTGAAAAAAAGTAGAAGAACCAAGCTTTTTGTAAGCACAGTGACATCTCTAAAAATGAATAACTTACTGGTACTGAAGTATTGATTTAGCTCACAGAGTGGTTTGGTGGGATTTTGAAGATGTTTACAGTTGAGCCATGATGCTAGAGAGGTTTTTGAAAGGATAAATGCAGCCATGAAAGTGTACAAGCTTTCCCACGTAATAGTCAGATTGAAGTCTATGTTGGAAGTAGGGCTGCAGCTAACGAATATTTAGCGAATCGATTAATCGCTCGACTATTTTTACAATTAATCAACAAATCGTGTGTAAAAATTAGATTTTTCCATAACTTCAACCAGATAAAGGTAAAACTATATGCCACCAGAGGACAGATAGAGCATATCTACAGAAAAAAAGGTTTTTCATCCTAAATGCTAAATGTATATTTTCTGTACTGTTTTGGCTTAATAACTGCTCTGTGTGTTGTTCTCTCAGCAAGAGTCTGTATACTCCAGTTAACAATTATTCGATTACTAAATTAGTTAGCGATTATTACAGTAATCAATTAATCACAAATAATCTAATTGTTTCAGCCCTAGTTGGAAGTAATCAGAAGAAAATGAAATTCTATTCTTACTTTGTGAGACTTACACTAAATACAGTCTATTTGGATCCTGTTGGTGTATAAGAGCTGTTACTTCTCTACATTTCCAATTGGCATCTCCAAGACCACAAGAAAGTCTAAGCTGTCTATGTAAATCTCCTCCTAACTAAGCTCTTTGGTTGTAATGTATGTATTTATAATAAACAACAAAGCCCTATGTTATTTGTCCATATAATGACTACTAATATTCCCATTTGTGCTCATTTCTTTTACAGCACTCGCCACAGGGACTACTTTATTTGGCCGCTGCTGAGAACTGGCACGGGCTCTGACAAAAAAGCTCAAGTGCACTCCCTCCCCCCGCCAGCCAGACCCTTCTAACTTGTAATTCTGAAAAAGCCAATATTGTTTTTAATTCGGTCACTGTTTACTGTTTATCACCGCGTCCCTTCTGCAGCACGTCCTGGACCAGTAATGTACCAGTTAATTGGCTATAAATCATAAACCGGGGCCAAAAATGTGCGGCTAACACAACTGTGATAATTGGCTGTTCTCGTCTTCCAAATGCCCGCTTAAATACACCCCTCCACTGAAAGAACTCGCACCAGGGGAGGGCTGAGGGTACAAGATTACAGCCTGGATAATCCACTGCAGTCAGCATCAGTTTTAAATGCTGATTAATTGAGAGGAAAGTGTAGCCGGGAACAAAATAAAGGTTCTTTATTTTTCTGCGGAGTGCTTAAGTTTCTAACCCCAGTCCACAAAAACCTAGCAGGATTTTCTGCATGTAATTTTTCATGCAAAGGTCATAAGATGCAAGTGGTAAGTAGAAGTAGAAATAGCTGTTGAGCATGCTTGAATTGTAGTAAATTTGAAAATAGTGTGCAACGTTTGGCCTATATTATATGAGGCTTTATTTGAAAAATGTTGCTGTTTTCTCCACTAATGCACAAGTCAGGATCGTTTATAACCACTTAAAGCGACGCATACTTTGAAGCTCTGCACTTAGACATTGATTTGTGAAAAATGGAAAGAGAGGGAAATTTTGTTGTTTCAATCAATTCATTCTAGGATAAAGATTGCATACGCTGTAAGTACTCACCTTCCTCAGCTTTGGGTTTTAACAGGAATTGTTGTTGCCAGCTCTGCCACAATCCTGGTTGATGCCTTAGCCTTTGTTACTGAGGTTTTGACCACAATACAGTCAGCTTGTATGCCAGTGGGCTGCATGCTGGGTTACAAGCATGGCCTATTCAACACATTTCCAGCAAGTGGAGACAAAAAACAGAAGAAGAAAACAAACATTGTATGAATAGTAAACATGTGCTGACCTTGAGTGGCCCATCACTGCAAAGAGGCCACTGGTGGAGACAGAACTATAGGGATAGTATACTTAGCCTGACCAGCAAAACTTTGTGTTGGTCTGTTGTAGTTAGTTTTGTTTTTTTCATTTCTGTTCTTTTCACCAAACGCTCCACATAATGCATTTAAAAACCTTATGCATGACACAGGCACATCTGTCAGTCATTGGTGATGCTCCTGGCTTTCCCACACTGTTTCTGGCCTTCATGTAAATATAGTGGCTCCCAGTGGGCTTCACTCTGACAGCACCGCGCTTAATTCACTCACGGTTTGTTTTGGCCCACTTAGGCAAATGTGTGGGTGTGCATTGTAGACACGTCTGGATGCGTTCTAAACAAACTGTAGATTTCTGCTAATGGCAATGAAACAAAATTGAAAAGTAGTTATGACAGAATGTCTTTACATAAAGCCTTAATGCTTGAATGTTCTGTGGCTTTGGTTTAGCTTCAGGCTTTTTAAGTAAATAATTGCTTTGAGATCACATAATGTTGTTGATGGTCACCTTTTGTTTACTGATGACCTAAAGGACAAACAAAACTGTGCCTCATTTAAAATAGCCTCTAGTTAACTTACTCTTACAAATAATTATGATTGCACTATGCATGTTAAAAATGATAACTTATGACTTTGAGACTACTGTGTAAAGGTGAAAAGTTAGTTCTGTAATAGTGTAAGACGTAGTGCACTCATCCCCTGACAGTTGCATGTTTCTTGTTAGATGTTGTTCAAAGGTTAAAACAGCCTCTACACTCTTACTGACTTGTGCTTTGCTCAGATTCAGATGAATCCCTGGCTCAGCAGTTTAGTCCACAGTCTGCCTACAACACGGCCCATTTCTCGGGCACTGAGCGTGGCCTGCTGAGAGCGGCCGGCTTTTGCAATGCACAGCTCATTGTGCGGGCCCAGAGGACAGTACTGGATGATGGGAGAGTGTTTGAAAGCGTGGGCTGTTTTTCCACAGGGATTGTGAGTTGGACTGCGCAGTCGGTAGAAGTGTTGTGGCTCGACCTCTAAACAGGCAAACTTTCATTAGCGCCTCAGCAGCCCGCCAGCTCACCCCCGACTGTAGCCACGCGCACTCGCAAACAGCCGCCGTGTGACTGGAGGTCGCACCCTTCAAGAATATTTTGCTTGAAAATCTAAAAGGACTGTGTGGATGGAACGCCTCCACAAATACTGTGCAAGGTCCTGTGGTCGCTGTGTGGGCTTCTTTAGTCATTATTCATTTTGTGAGGGTTTTGTGTGTGCTGTGGAGGTGAGCCGGATACAGTCTGTGTGCCAGGCGAGTGTAAAACCCCTGTTAGAAAGTACAGGCTCTGTCTCTTCATAGACTACCAGCTTTAATAACATTTCTCAACTGTACCTCACACAACCCTCAAAACTGAACAACCTACCAGAACATAGATAAGCCAGAGACTGTAGCATTAGATTTACATATTTGCTGGACTTAACTGTGCTTAGCAACAATCTACCAATCTAATGTGAATAATACACTATATATGCAGCATGTAAACTCAGCATAGGTCTTTGTGTTCCCATTAGCTGCACTATAAATGGTACTCTAGAATGTACAGTGAAGAACCTATTATTTGTCACTTAAGTGTTTAGTAGCTCTACTTGTGCTGACTGCGTGTAAAATATATCATATACTTTAGAAAGTACTTTATGGAGTTATTAGATCCAGTCCCTTATAGAAGCATGCTGGCACCTTCTAGAAATGACACCAAATACTATAATCTGAGCTTTACTGTAACACTGTCTCAGCAAGAAGCAGCACTGTTAGGATCCAGCACTGTGTCGTCATCGTGAGCGGCTAATCCACCAGGACTGGCAGACTCTCCGCTCCGATGGGACTGTTGGCAGGAGAAGACTCTTAGTGGAAAGCATTGTACAGTGTGGGCATCATGTGAGGAATTTACATATGCTTTCTAGATGTGACTGACATTTTAGGAGGAGGTTTAAGGTGGATGTCTGTCATGTATTTAAATAGTTTCTTTGAAGATTACTTCTGTAAATTATTGTTTTTGAAGACATTTCCACAAGATCCACAAATTAGTTTTGAACTCTTTTTTTGAAGTCTTTCTAAAGCTGTTTTTTTACTTTACTTCTTTCCTCTTACTTACCTCAAAAGGTTAGAGCCATGGTGAAGTCAAGATCACTGTAACAGACTGTGTTGTTTTAATGGTTTTGATAACCTCCAGTTGTATTAAGATTATTTGATTGAGTTTGAATTGAGGTCATTAACAAAAACAAAGAAAAAGTAGTCACTGGTTTGTCCTTTGTTCTGTAAAGGTGCCCAGTCCCACAGAAAATGTGCTGCCTTAGCAGAGGTCTGTGGTCTTCGAGTGCTTTTTAGTTAGTATGTAAATTAAAGTCCACCCATCTTTTTTTACTGAAATTGTACATTCGATTAACTTATGTGACTTGTGTTCTATAGTGCTTGGTAAAGATGACTAAGCCTTAATATTGTCTGCCGTAAATAGCAGAAGTAATTGATAGTGTGTCATCGGTGTGGTAGTTATTACTGTCTCTTTAAAGGTGATGCTTCCTGAATGGCGTAAGCCGAGCCCTGTTTGTCATATAATAATCACCTGTACTCCTCCTCATGGTGAGAGCTCTTCTATGGTTTATCTCTTTTTACTTGAGAAAAACTGAAGAAACGGGAAAAGTTTTCCAGTGTGCTGCTCATTAGGACTGGGACAGGCCTGGGAATCCTTGAACTGTGGGCGCGAGTGATAGAGTGTGAGGAACACGGAGTCTGTGGGGATTTGCACACTTCCGAAGTGGAGGATGTTTATGAGGGATAGAGTACCTCAGCACAAGAGCATGGCCTAATTACTGACACTAGCTTCATCTTACACGAGTGTCCCCTTGACTGGGACAATCAGCTGCTGACTATTGTCTTGATGTACTAAAGAGTTTTTTTTCTTTTTTTTTTCTGTTCTTTGTGAATTTTGAAAATCTTGAAATTTTGACAAAAGCATCTTGTAAAAATAAATAGTAATTCATGGCACTTAGCTTTTAGCTAAATCAGAGTACCTCATGAGGTACAATGGTTTAGCCTTGTGGAAACCCACAATGTTGTTGCTTTTGATTGGGTTAAAATCAGTAATAAAACTTAAGTTGTCACATAGCATTTTTTGTATGGTCACACAATACCTCTAAATCCTAGAGAAAAGATTCAGAACCCACTAAATAATAAGAAAAAAGATACCTGTCATTCTTTGATCACCCAACATACCAAATGAATTCCAACTATT
Source organism: Hypseleotris bucephala (assembly GCA_036025885.1). NCBI lineage: Eukaryota > Metazoa > Chordata > Actinopteri > Gobiiformes > Eleotridae > Hypseleotris > Hypseleotris bucephala. Next base: position 5,704 of record JAVQKG010067240.1, read on the forward strand.
CTAAAATCAAGGCTGTTTAATCTTTTAAATCAATGACATAACAAAACCCAGCGTTCTGAAGGTGGAGCCCTGGGGAACACCTTGATGTTGAAACTGCCGGTTTGTGCAAATTTACTCAAATATACTGTTGTAAAAAGTTATTTGTCTATATATAAATGTGCCTTTTTCAAAGTCCTTTTTATTACTTTCTACACAAGGCTTGAAGTTATGACAAAAAAGTTCAGATTACACCCATCCCTAGGCTGAGGCCGACCAGATGTGCTGCAGAACAGACATATTGTTGTGGCTGTCATTATGAATATAGAGCTTATAGATCCAAAAGAACCAAGAGTCATTTTCTGCCTCATTTGGTGTTGTGCCGACTCATTGTGCTGTGACTTTTCAGGTTACGAGCCTCGCCAGCAGCATTGGAGCACCAGCCTGATGCATTATTGATGATGTTAATTGAACTCCTGAAGTTTCTGTCAGTAATTGAGTCCATTAAAAGTAAATGTGGACTTTTACTCAACACACTCACTGAACTTGTGCACACACTGGCCACTGCTGTTAAAGTTATTGTGAAGTACATGGGACAAGAGGAACGAGTGACCGCTTCCTGGTGTTTCTGTTTGTCATTTTTGTGTGCAGCCTCTTGATTCCTTCTTCAAAGCTCAGAGATCAGTGAAAAATGAGTTGTATTTCTTTTTCTGTAGGACTTATTTTAATGAGGCTGCCGGCTGCTTGGGAAACTTGTCCTTGATGCCCAGCGAGGAATGTACACAGCCAGCTCAGTCTACTTGATGTTTCCCACTGTAGAATATATTTGCACAAGTTTCTCCAAAGTATCCATGGCCCCCATCCCTGTCCCTATAGCTCTGCTGGTGCCTAGTACAGTCACTTCCACAAAAATGTCTTAAAGTAGGTTAAGAAAAAAGGAAACTCATTATCGGTCCACAGACTGGTGACAGAGGATATGGTGCCATCTTGGCTCTGTGAAGCTTTACATCTAGTATTAACCCCTGGGGGAGGAAGAGTAAGCCTCAACAGTTGGACTGAGGCTGATATGAAATACTTATATAGAGGAACAACAATGGCCTGGTTTTCAGTGAGTGCTAGAGTATAGGTTTAGATTGGGTTGGCAATGTCGGCACTGGCTTGGGTCTCATTGGTAACTCATTGTCCTGCTTATGGTGGCAAAAGATGTAAACTGTGTTACCAAATTAGTATTTAAGAAGATTTCCTCACAAAAATATATCTGATGTGAAGCTAAAATCCTATTAAATGTTGAATTGTAAGTTGCTCAACTGTCTGAATTGACAAGTTAAATGATAGCACTCATTATTACAGCTAAATCCTAAACAATAATTTATAGCGCTACATCATTTTTAAGACCAAACCCTATGCCTGAAAATACTGCTGATTATAATTAGGGCTTGTCAGTATAGTACTTTATTTGGTTAGCACTCAATTGTAAAGTAGAATTAAGAAATTCCCTAACATGGATTGGATTGATTTCTTTAGAAAAACATGATTAACTTTTTGATGATTACATGTACACATTTACAAATAATGAATAAAATGTAGAAGTTCATTCTCAGCAAAACATAAAAAAAGACTTTTTTTCACAAGTATAACGAGACCAATTAGAGCAGCATTGCATTCATTAGTTGTTCTTCTATGTTAGTATTTCTCCATAAGAGTTAGAATTTAGTGAATTTGATTTTCCTCCCTCTGAAATATACAGAATGACACTGAACCATACACTTTTTTATATAAACCAGGCGTATGTGTGCTGTTAAGAGTGAAGTGATAATAGGCCACAGAGAAGTGCTTTCAGGCTGATAACAAACAGCTGATTGCCCCCTTCACTGAAATGCTCCACTTTATCTCCTCCATGTTTGTTTCCCCAGAGACCCACTCCGGTCTCTTTACAAAGTGAGTCCTGGCACTCATTTCTCAACAAGACGAAGTATTGGCTGCGTATCATTCCTCCATTTGGTGCCCCCTTCCTCTCCCCGCTGCTCTCTCTATCGTTCAGTTAGAGTAGCTGTCAGATCCAGATCACGCCTCTTATTGTTTCTCCCCAGGACCTTGCAGTAGTCATAGCTGGATGGAGAACACCTTGACTCACAAATGTGAATTTTCTGGCTTTTTTTACCCTGATGTTGGCTCAAAGTCTCAGTGAGTGACTGGCATGTAAATGACTGAATTCATTAAAGGAGAGAATGTAAAACTATATTGTTGATGGAGTGCTTGCTTCACTAAATCCATTATATCTGATCATACAATGTTAAAATCTGAACTGAAATCTCTCAAAACTATATAAACTATCAAACAGCAGTTAAAAAAATGAAATCATTGTCCTTATACATCCAAATTGATGTTAAGCTAATTTGCTAGGTCCCTGGGTAATGTGTCTGCCCTCTGCTATCTGCACACAGATTGCATAGGTCAAGTGGTAAATCTAAATGACCCCTTGTGAAAATTTGTGAGAGTGAATGCCTGTCTATCAGTGTATTCTATGTGCCAGCTATTGTCCAGGGTGTAACTTCAGCACACAAAGCAAAAAAAAAAGTTCTATCAATAATGGAAAAATTCTCAACCTTGTGGTGTAAATAACAGCGCGAGAGGGTTTGGACAGGACTTCTTCAGTTGTATGAACCTGCTAAGAGGAGTATCAGAGGGAACACGACATCACCTCTTGTAATTGACAAACGGTCTCCTGGGGTCCACTGGCAGGACTCTCTGATCCCCTGCTATAGTCTTTTTGCCACTCCAGTGCACTGGCGGATGAGCTGTTACTTAAGTCATGGCCGCCAGAGATGATGTTCATTTCACTCTGCCCCTCAAATTACTTTTTCTGACTTCTATTCCACACCTATTTTTAGCCATTTTGTTCCTTCTTCAAGTCGGTCAGACATTTTTTGCCCCATTGGAAGTAGAACAAAGACAGTATTTTGCAAAGTTATAGTCATTGCAGTAAAGAGATGCATGAAAGACTATTTGACCTGAACTCAAAACTTTTAACAGGGTAGTTTTCTGTGCTTTTACACTGTATAGATTTTTGCATTAAGTGTATCCAATTCACTTAGCGCTGTGACTAAACGGTAAAGTGGAAGGTATTCTGAAGATCTCTGTATAATTGAAAAAGAAAACTTATCCAACTTTAGAGATGATTAAACTTTTTTTTAACCCTGTACAGATTTATGTGCTTTTTAAACCAGTGATTTGTGTCTCTAATAAATAGGTTAGTGCTTGTGATGCTCCAAAAATGAACATGAACCTTACAACCTGCAGTCTGCTTATCACCTTATTTATACTTTGGCACTTCAAAGGTGTTTTTGAAGACCTATTAGTTTTTAGTGGTTTTGGTTTTGTTTACGCTGGTTCTGGCGCACTTCAAAGTTGTTTTGGTTATGTTTTGGAGTGTTTTGGTGCTCTTTCAAATATGTTTTGCCTGTTTGTTTGAGTGTTTTATTGCACTAAAGAGTTATTTTGATTTAAACATTAGAGTTGTTAGTTCTGGTGCTCTTCAGACTTGCACTTTTTAAGTATGTGCAAGGTTACTGTAGTCAATGAAAAGACACGACTCACTGTGCAATCTTTTTCTATCATTTCACTTTCAGAAGTTTCTCATCTCTCCCAAAGGACTATCATTTATACGAAAGACCCATCGGTCGCAAATTAATTCCACAATTAAGATCCGAACGTGGTCGATGTTATTGAACTTGAATGTTCTCAGCCCTATTACATGTTCCGTGTGCTCATTGTTCAAACTCCCTTTAGTCTTTGGTTGTATAAATCTCTTCACATGTACGGGTTCTGCCGCTCTGCAAAGATGACCCCATTTCCTCCTGGGCATCATTAAACTTTAACGTCAGCCAATTTACAACATTCGCGCTTCCTGCTTTAGTTAAGAAACAAGGCTGCATCCATTATCTACAAGTGTGAAAGTAACCAACAGTACCTTTCAGCTAGCAGACCAAAAGCGCTGCACATTATTACTAAATATTGAATTAATTCTATGAGCGGATTGAATAACCACTTCGCATTTGTTAGAAAATGGAGTTTGGAGTTGAACGTTCCCCTGGGCTTTGAATCTATTTGAAATGTTCATAATTAAAGTTGCTCACAGTAAATGAACGAAAATTGCATGTTCCAAAATACAGCCTTCCATTTTAATCAATGCACCATTTGTGACCAGACATATGCGCAAAGGACATTATTCAGTCTCAGGGACATATTAGCATTTTACATTTACAGTATTCCGCAGGGTAAAAGAAATAATATATTCAGCACATACAGAGTTTTAGTAAATGTGTAGTAGAGCATATGTGATGTTACAAGGAGGGCAGGCTCTAGGTTCAGTCGTCTATATAATGAGAGATATACTTAGAAGTGGATAAGTCGTTTTCTGAACATGTTCATAATAAGGTAGTGGTTTTGCAATGTTATTAAATGTACTTACTAATCTCTTATCACCTAAACTATTCTGTTAAAGGTCCATGTTTGTAAAAAAAAAAGAAAAAAAAAAGGTCAAATTATTGTATCAAGTATTTTGAAAATATTGACATAGTAATATTTAAGTACAACTAGTTTTATAGATCTTAGTACAAGCTCACATTACAGGATAACCAGAC
>JAVQKG010067349.1:0-14523 GCA_036025885.1 Hypseleotris bucephala
CAATATATGTTCACAAGGACCCCTTAGCTGCCCAACAAGGTGCCTGACTATAAAACCCAAGGCTCAGCACTGAACAGTTCCCACACAACACACAGCAATAATAGGGAATTTACAACACTCTACCTAAAAAACAAAACAGGAAATACTATAGAAAAGAGCAAAAATAGACATTTGGCAGTCTGTTGTGATCCAGATTTGAACCGATAACACTAACAAACAGGTCATTGATAAAAATACATGTCAGGTCTATAAAAGGCATGTTCAATTGTATATGTGACAGAGGGAAGAAGAATTAAGAAGTTTGTTAAAAAATGCAACCATTGATCCTTCTTGCATTTCTATTTTACTCCCAACATGACTGAGCCACTCCTGTCAGCGTGTGCATGTGTGTTTGGGGATGCGTCACTCGTATCACTTGACATTTGGCGCCCCTTTTATCCCGTTCCAAGGATAGTAAGTCAAATGCTGCGTGACAGGTCGAGCTCTGATATCACTCATCCTTCACCCTGACCCAGACGCAGCTGCACAAAGACGCTCCTCCAACGCTAGCTCCGAATGATCATTAGCAACGAGCCGCTGTGCTAAAGGCAGGAAGCTGTTTATTCAAACTAACAAGGCAACAGTGCATAAAATCTCTATCCCAGTCGATTCCCACATACGCACGCGCAGGCTATATCAAACTGTGAAACCAAATCAAAGGCAAACAAGAAAGAACTGCTACACGGCAACTGCACTTTCTTAATAATCAATGTGGAAATATTCTCAATGCACAGTTTATGAATATATAGGCAAAAGGATCACAAATACAAACGCAACCCATAGACGTTTCTGAGCATATGGGTTTGCTATCATTATAAAAAAATTTCTTTGACATTCACATTTATGTTTATAGCTGAGAATACCATTCCAAAAAGTATAGCTGTAATTTGGTGTAGTAGTAACATGGCAAACATTCCCACTTATTATTCTGTACCACCAACAAATCAGGGAAACAAAACATTGCATAACACCCACTCTATTTCATATGGGCAGAAGAAAGCTTGAAATCAGGTCTACTGTTTTAATTTTCTTACTAATTATTATTGTATTTGTGTGGGTGAGACTTTTCGTGCAACTATGGGCCTGGGGCACATTAATCACAAGGCCAACAATAACATTTAGAACCATTCACTCATTCATACTCATATAATAAAATGTTCCAGTGCATGCATGTCCTTGGTGGTATGGAAGGAAGCTGGAATAACAGGAAAAGACAAACAAATTTGTGTAAAAAAGTTTAATAATTTGTATTTGAGCAAGTACTTACTAGAGTGACCAGATTTCAAGAGCCAAAAACTGGGACACATATTTTTTTCTCTAATCATTGTGCATTTGATCATACTGAGCAATAGCCTGGGACTGTCCCCATTAAATCGGGACATCTGGTCACCCTACTCTAAACTGCATGCATGATAAACAGGTAATAAGTTTATGCATGCACCACTACCATCCTTCCTCCCTCTATACCTCAGCAGCCAAACCGGAGGTGCGAAGAGGCTGGGACCTGTAGGTATTTAATTTAGCGTCAGTTCAAAGCGGCCTGGTCAACAGAGGCAGAGCAGGGCCTCGAAAACGCTGACTCTGCGCCTGTCGCTTAATCTATTTGAGGCGTGATTAAAGTTTAATTCGTGCCCATCTCCTAATGCTAGACTCTGTGTGGGTTCGGTGAGTCGTTTCAAGCTGAGCCCAGGTCTTTTCTCCTCTGTCTGCGCCTCACTTTATTCATGCCTGAGGGACGCCAGGAGCTGCAAACAACTGAATTTTTCATCAAGGTTACTTCCTGGAGAGATGTGCCATGCAGTTGCAGAGGCTTTCTTCCTGCCTGTGTTTCTATAGCAGCTCATACATAACTTAGCCTACCCTGACCTGCAGCTTCTTCGACCCTGGATCTGCTCAGCAACACGGAGCTACACGGGGAGTCAATAAGAGTTTGTTATGGACTTGGTTGGTGTAGAGGCAGCTGTTTTGATTATTAATTTTACATGTAGTTGTGGTATTAGTAAGAAAATTTTGATTCAGTGTTATCACTTGGGACACACTCATGAGAAGAAAAACAATACAAGTTTAATTAGAAATGCTCAGACTGACAGTAGGCTAGAACCATTTCCTATTACATTAACTGAAATTAAATCAGTTTATTCATACATTTTAGTCATTGCAGATAGAATAGTGGTAATTATTAGGTTGTTATTAATTGTTATTATGATTATTTTTACCCAGCCATTACTCAAGCCAATTATCTCCCAAGGATGACTCAAAGTAAACTGTACGTATTATTAATTAAAATTATACATGGAAAAAAACAAACTGATGAATGCAAACTTTTCATGAGTGCTCTGTAAAAACACACAACGCATATTAATAAAAAAAGCCATACATACAATTTACATTCATTTCTATGCACATACAACCACAAAGTTATATACAGGAACATTGTATGCGTTGTGTGTAATCCTTCATAAGATCCATAAAATAATTAACACACACAAATCTGTCCGTTTGTAGATTTTTTTTTTTTTAGAAGAGTTGCAGAAACAACCTTTCTGATCTTGACCATGTTCCAAACTTGTTTTTATCTCAAGCCAAAGTTGTGTCATGTTTCATTTGGGCATGCGTGTATTATATAGTCCTCACCAAGTGCTGAAAACAGATTTATGATGTCATTTTGTCAAATTGGGGCAAACCACAAGTGCTCCTGCCTGCTCCTGCACTGTCAACAAAAGCCCCCAGAGATTCATTGTTGCTACCACCATTTAACATAATTTTTAGTATATAGTAAAAAGTGGTTGGTTGGGTTTGGAAACCGCCCAAAACCAGCACAAATGGTTTGTTCCTGTCAGGTGTCTAATCAGAGTGTTTCTCAATGAAGCCAAGTGGGAGCTCAACAAAACAGTTTCTATTACACAGATATTATGTGTTTGTCATTACATAATGTAAAATAATTACCTAAATGTATCCAAAATAGACAGAGAATTGTGCAAAAAACTTTAAGTTTATATGTATATGTGTGTGTGTGTGTTTCACTGTTAATCTCAGGCTATATGCATTCTGATAAACCAATGTAACTAAATGGAAAAAAACTTTGATAAACTAAAACGCTTACAAGTCCCTGGCTTTTAATGTTGTATTCTGTCCTTGATGTGTACAACTGATCCAGCTAAGATCCAAAAAGATACACCAACACCCAGATGTAAAAGTGATATAAGTCAAACATAAACTAGCTTTGCTTCATGTGTGACTCTACAGTCTCTAATATTTCTCTGCCCATCTGCATGTATCGCTGACACAGTCTGAATCACAAGTGCATGTTGCTGAGACTGCGTCAGTATTTCTAATCAAAATGAAGTTAATGTATGGCATATCTGCAGCTTGTAACGGGGAGGACGGTGGTAAACAACACAACTCCACAAATCCAACTCATGCACACATCAGTGTCTATCGGGAATACAGATCTACTCAGCATTAACATTTTTAGTCTTGGAAAAACAAGTGCCGAGAAAAACATCTAGTATTTATAAGAATATTTTTGCATCTGAATTCATTTGCAATTCTAATCAAATCCCAGTTATTCTTTCTTGCAGGATTATTAATGCTGCAACAACACATTTGCTTTTAATGGAGGGGGAAATATGCAATGTCAGATGATTTTCCCCCCCTTTCTTTCATTAAGGAGGCTCAAAAATACGGCTTTTCTCAATACAGCTATCAGAGGCACAAACAAGGACTTATTTATTTTTTTCAGACTTTCCCGTTCCCAAAAGCATCCGAGTACTGGCGTCTCTGGCTCCAAGTGGAATACATTTGAATCTAGAGCAAAAAGAATGAGCTCTTTAGATCTTATATTTAATCACACCAGCCTTGATTTTAAAATCAGACCAAAGATAAGAGATGTGAAGATATGGCAAGGCAAGACTAACAAGATTCATTTACATTCTTTTGGACTATGCTGTAAAAGTATCACTCATAGATATGGTTTCAGTTGCCTTAACCAAAAATATTTTTTCAACTTGTATAGTGTGAGGTGTATACGGTCATATCCCTTCTAATGATGTATTATTTATTAACTTTAAAGAGTGTTATAAGGAACATAAGGAACATCAAATCTGTGCTTCTCTAGTTTCTGCTTTTAGTGAGACATGAGGTGCCCCAGTCATATAAAGTCATTTCTATGTTATTTTCTTTGTTATAAGAATATGTTCTGTAAAAAAAACTTGGCTTTCAAACTTTCCACACTGTGTACTGTTTTTTGTTCACAATGATAAACTATTTTCCTATTTTATTAATATGACCACAAAATTACAAATTTTTTATTACCATCTCACCCACCCCTATATCAGAAATTTGTTTATGTATTGCTAAATATATCTACTACAACTGGACTACAACGTAGTAAACCTTGATACATCATCTTATAATCCACGTTAATTTTGTGACCTCAAAGGCGGTGAGCACTGCTTTCTCCTCCTGTGAGGGGTACACGACACAGATAATGCGGCCTGGTGTTATGACCCTCTTCAACAGGGAAATAAAATCAGCCCGAATGGCTGCTGGACTGCTTAGACTTCCATTTCGGGGGCTGCTGTGCTGTGCAGTGTTGCGTCAGACATTATCAGCGGCACTATACCCTCAACCTCTCCCTGCCCCTAGTGACAATTACTGGCCTACCTCCCTATTCAGCGCGTAATGAGAAAACTGACTGATCGATTGTGTCCGGCCGCTGAGAGGAAGGCAAGGGAAGCATTTGGATATAGGCTTTGCAAGACTGCAGTGTGTCAAGTAATGTGGGTAACATTCACACTTCATTTTTTGCGACAGCGTGAGCTAAGGGTTTGTCATTTTGAATTTGTATGGAAATATAAAGCCACTTTTTTGGGGAAACCTGTACTTTGATCACATTTTGGAGGCAAAAAAACAAAACAAAAACAAACTATTAGCCAATTGCACAGTGCATTGAGGTGTAAGATATCAAGACAAACCTGAGAAGAGAATGGTTGAGAAAGGTCAGAGACAGGTTGGACATGATAGCCAATAATAACTAATACAACCACTTTTACAACTAAATCAAATGCATTAGGTACTTGGTGTTCCTAATAAAGTGGCCAGTGTGTGTATATGCTACATTGTTTCTTGTTATTGAGAGAGTAATCCCCAAATGGCCCTGGATCAATACCTGTCACTCATCCACAGCTGATAAAAGAACTGTCTTTCATCTGCAGCTAATCAAACAGTGGTGAGACCATCTCTGTCCCAGTGCGTAATATATTGATGTGGTATGGACATTTATAATGAGGCTCTATGGGAGTGTATTTTGGAATTCTATTTAAAGATTGGGCCATTGTTATTAAAAACATAGGCTTGTGAATATATGTGCGGGTATAGCAAATTTGCACATTTGACAGTGGCTTTATGTTGATTAAGCAAGCAATCCATCCTGTAACCAGAAGTTTGGTTTGACTCCCTGTCTAACCAGTTCAAGCTGTCACTTTGTCCTTGAGCAAGGCACTCTCCCATGCCTGTGTGTGGTAGTCTTATATTTTTGTTCGTGTCTGCCAACAGTTCACCACCAGTGTGTGATGGTGAAGTAAATGGCAATAGTGAAGTCAGATGTATTTATAAAGCACATTTGAAACAACTTTTGATTTGAGGTGCTGTACACAAAAGTCAATCTAATAGTGTACACTCAGTTGTAAGCACTATTTAAAAGTAATTATAATATACTATTCTACTAATGTTATTTGAGAGCTACCTGTTTGTTACATAACGTTGGCCATATTTATTATTTGCATTAGCCTGTTTTTTTATAAGCTGGTTGCACACTTGGACATAACACTTGAGGAATCACTTGTGGACAGTTGTGTGTTACAACATCAACAACAGGCCTCCCGCAAAGTGCTCCTTGTGCTAATAAATTCATTGTTGATTTATTCTTGCGTTGACTGATTGCACGGATGTAAATATTGCGAGGGGAAATATATAGAGCGTTTGACAGGGCGTCTCTCCCCCGAGCTGCACTGCACGCTGTCCTGTTGGGTCAGCGCTCCACTGCCAGTCACAATTATTTATTAGGCTACATATTCACTCTCTATCCATCACTGTATTGCCACCCGGTCCGGTCACATCTCTTTATGTTTATTACAGTGTCCCACCTTCCCCGAACGTGAATGATTGACGTTTTCGGAGAGCCATGAGGTGGGACTTGCGCGCTGCTTCTTCGCCAATCGCGGCTCGAGGGGCGGAGGCTTTTTCATCCATACTCCGATTATGAGTCAGTTACCAGACATAAATGAAACAATAACACTTGGTGGCACTTTGTAGGCAAAAACCTTCCATAAAGGCAAGTTCTTTACGTCGTTTGGGGGGAAACTGTGCGTAATCCGGGGCAAGCAGCGCATCGCCTTGCACTTTTAATCACATTAGGAGGCTGTATTGTTCAATGCTGTTTTCCTTTCTCTCCTCTCTTCCCTACAGTAGCGGTGCAGGAGTGGCCAAAGCCAAAAGCAGCGATTCAGATCAGATTTCACCTAAACCAGCTGGAAGAGAGACGGACAGCGAGCTTCCCTCCTCCCAAATCTAGAAAAGCTTACCAAGGAAAAGGAGGAGTGTCGCGCCGCTGTCTACGAGAGGCGCGGAGGGATCCACTGGAATTTCTACAGGATATTTTTTTTTCTTCTCGCTGTATAAAACACATTTAAACAAAGTTGGAGGTGAGGCAACAAGAGCCGTGGTCGAGGATGGACGAGCAGCCGCGGTTGATGCACTCCCACGGGGTTGGCATGGCCGGACACCCTGGTCTGGCGCAGCACATGCAGGACGGTACGGCGGGGACGGACGCAGAGGGCAGGAAGCAGGACATCGGAGACATATTACAGCAGATCATGACCATCACAGACCAAAGCTTGGACGAAGCGCAAGCGAGGTGAGCCCGAAAAAGCCACACTCGAGACGTGAGTGTATTTGGGAACAAAGTGAAAATTAGTGGGATCTAAATAAAAGCAATTACGCCTCCTGCAAGAAAACACCTCACAAACTTGTCACGATTCAAGTTTTACGTTTGTTTTCAGTGGTATGATTTTACAAGATGAGATGCCAATTGAGTGCTTGTTACAATGTGCTTACAATGTAATCCTGGCATATAACATGTTGCAGATCTATACTTTCACTATCCATAGCCACAGCAAGTCAGATATTGCCACAAATGTGGAGTTTTCTTAACAAAACTAGAATAGGCCAAACAAATTAAAATTAACTAATCTTTTGTTTCTTTTAAATAGACAAGTGCTGTAAAAAAAATATGTTCTGTCGTTGAAACTGTCTGAGACAATGGCTTTCTAAACTAATGTATGCCCATGACAACTGATGTGGCACAATTTCACCTCACACACAATTTCTAACCAAGGATGGAATAAGAAGTCAGAAAATGCTTACCAAGCTTTAGATTATCATTGATATTTTTTTTTTTACCAATCTTGCAGTTTGATTATATTGGTGCTGTCAAGGTGGAATTGTCTCCAGCGGTTGCATTCTGTTGCCAATTTTACCCACTGTTTTCCAAGTAGGGGGTGAGGACCCAGGAGGGATGCGTGTATATTTTATTTGGGTCACCTAGCATTTCATGAATACAAGAAGCATGTTGGCGAATTAACAAAAAACAGCTGGTTATAGGCTGAAAGGGAAATGGCATAAAATGGTCACTGATGTCAGAACATATGATTCTGCTTTTTCGAGTTGAGTCGTGATTTATTTGTCATTTTCAAAACATAAAACCCCTCCAAAACCATATGTAAGGGGAATTTGAAGAAGTGTCAGTTTTTTGTGTTGTCACTTGTTTGATTATTATTTCATATTTTTATTTTTGTTTTAGGAAGCATGCACTGAACTGCCACAGAATGAAACCAGCGCTTTTCAACGTCTTGTGTGAAATCAAAGAGAAGACAGGTGAGCCATTTTTCATTCATTTTTTTGCTGGGTATTTTGCTTTCATTGTAAAATCCGATTGGTCATTGAGCTTACCTTAACTACCCCCCACCTACCTGTGAAGTCCCTGGACGTCATATCATTGGTCAACTTTGTTTTGATGCCGACATTTGGGCCTCTTTCACTTAAGGGCTGGGCTTTCTCACCCCTCTCTTCTTGTATGTTTTCTTTGGCCCTGTGTTTCGATTCGCTGTTTGCTGAAGCTGTTTTACATGCACGGGCAGGTGAGAGGGATTTTGTGTTTATGTTCGTAACCAGGGTCAAAGTCGTGAAAGGAAATGTGTGAATTATTAGTCAGTTAACAGAAGATTAAAGGAAGGAGATGAAAGCATGCGTGGAAATTCTCCCAGGGATGTTTTTTAGATGCCAGGAAATAAAACAAAATGTTCAATATGACCTTAACGGCAACTTTGAAGAGATTATTGAGGCTGACTTGTCACTTTTTGCAGCCGTTGCTTATGTGAAGAAGGCAACATGTTTCTTCTTTGTGCACAGTGTAATTCTATCCTATGAGTAAGAACTTGGCAAGGATTTGACGTTGACAATTTAGGATTTTTTCTTCTTCTTGATTTCTAAGTGTGGTCTGTGCAGAGGAAGCTATACTAAAGTTGGGGCCCTGTTCCTAAATTGCATATATAGCTTTGGAAAAACTAAGAGAGAGAGTAATGGCTGGCTTTTTGTAAACTGTCTGGTGTCTCAGGGAGTTCAGACAGAGTTCGTTTCCAAAAAGAAGAACAAAAATGACTTGGACCTTTTCCTGGCATTTTTCCCCTCCTCCTCCTTCTCCTCCCGCTTCTCCTCTCCTTCCCACCGTTCTTGGCAGCGAATTTCCCAAAAGCGAGACTCCCTTCTTTTTTTTTCCAAGTTTGAAAATGAAGGAGAAAAAAAACAGTTATAGTTTATATTCTGTCTGCCTTAAGTGCATCTCCCTGATTTATTTTCACTGCTCAAAAACATGTTGCCAACCACAAATCAGCTTCGCTCTAAGTGATTGTCTTGATTACCATGTAAAAGTTCAGAATTGCCCGCAACGCTTTACGAGACAGTCTTTTAACTTTTTTTTTTTTTTTAAAGATGAGCTTGCGTCTTGGGCCTGTAGTGCATAGAACCAATCTGGGAAAAAAAAAAATCTTCTTTCACTGCAGTGACAGAGAAACCTTCACCATGGCATTTACAGCCAAATGTGCTGAGTGCAGTGTAGTGTATGCGAGCGCGCTACAGCCTGTAATTTGTCAGGTTCTTTTTTATATTCTTTATAAAGAGTCAGCTCCTCTTTGGCTTTCCGACAGTGTCTTTGGGATGAGTGCTGCTATAGCTGTGATCCCTGACCTGGTGCACACATTTCGCCACACTATATATAAATGTTGCATGCGGCTTGTGTGTTGCTTGGTGTTGTCTGAGTGTTGACAGGGGTAACGCGGGACAGTGAAGGGTCCGGCAGTGAGGAGCTGACAAACAAGGTCGGAGTGTGTGTCAATAGTGAAAGCATTAAAGGTACATTAAACAAAAACTTAAAATCTAGCTAATCACTACTGTTGTGATCTTGAATATAAGGAAATACTTAAGTTATCAAGTAATTAATCAGACCAGCTTTATTGATGCAGATTGAATGTGAGACTAATCGACTACATACATTTTAAATTGACTAAGCGACTACAGACTGTAAACCCTACATCCCATGGTTCTCAGCTGGAATGGGAGCAGTTCTCAATTAATGTTTATCAATCAGTCATTTAATTGTGACCCACATTGTGCATAACCAAGTCACATTTTCTTAATGATTTATACTACAATCTTTATATTAATTATTTTACCTGTTTTATGCATTTAAGGCAAATAATTAATCTTCAGAAAGGTTAAACATGGACACTAAATTTGACCCATGTTTGAGTTTCAACCCTTAACCCTTAATTTGAGAATCGCTGGTCTAAGGTAGAAGCAGATGAGCTGACCTGGTTGTCTGTTTTTAAAATAGCAATGCAATCTTTTTTAATTAATAACCTTTAAAAACTGTCCTATGTTTGTTCCTCTACTGGTAATCCCTACTACACTACAAAGTGACTAATCACTTTTCCTCAAGTGCGAAAATATAAATCTCATAGTGTCCCTTTAACGATGACCCCTCCCTGTTGACTGTGTATCTATGTCGGGGTCGGCCTCGTGTCACTGCAACAGTAATGTTTAGCAAGCTTAAACAGGCTCAGCTTTGCACACCGCCCCATGGAAAACCAGCGGCTTGTGTTACCACTTAGACGCTGCTTCGGACACTAGTGTTGTATTTCACAAAAACACTCTTGCACCCGTCTGGCAGCCCCACTTGACTTGACGTTGTGTGTGTTTTGTTTTTTTTCTAGTCATTGTTTTAGCGGTTCCTGAGAGCACTTAGCATGTGTTTTCCTGCGCTTGCTTCACATCCTGAGAACTTGGACACCATCTTTGTTTTTTGCCATTACGACGAGGGAAGCTGCATGTACATGTTGGACTAAGTAAGAGAGGCCAGACACCAAGTCAGTCGGTGTATTTCTGGGTGTCAGATTTCAGGATGGCTGCTTCCCTGGCTGTGTGTGCATGTGTGTGTCTGTGTACCAATGAGACGGGCCTGGGACTGATGGGTTCTGGACAGGGGAGGTGTAAGGCCTATTCGAGGGTAGCTGCGATCTGCTAGTAAGTTCCCAAGCTCAGTCATTAAAGTGTAAACAAGGACTAACCCAGAACTAAACTGGGTGTAAACTAATAAAACCAAACCAACTAAATAAAATTGTGATATTATGTTTTTACCATATTTCCCACCTCTTGTCTACAATATGGCTGAAATAGAGTGGTGAAAAATAGCAACTAACCCACTCTGTACCATGCAGGACTATTCAAGTGTAAGCTAGATCCAACCCGGGACTAAAGCAGGGCTAAACCAGGATTTAACCAGTACTAAAATGGACTAAACCAGGACTTAACCGGGTTTAAGCTAGGACTAAAACAGAGATAGTTTTAAACAAGATTAAACCAGGGATAGATTAGGTCCAAATAGATCCAAACCAAACTAAACCATGTAAACCAAGTTGTTGGCCCTATGCATATCTATTTTAAAGCCACCAGTTTCTCTAAATCTTATACAGTGTTTCCCTACTTTAAGTCCACATTAAACTCTGCAGCAGCCTCACATTACCAAGGCCCGGGTCAGATGTAGAGCTCCTGCATGACTAATGTGATCAGGCGGATCATGCATTACGCCGCTTGAACTTATCAAAGCGGGAGACCTGCTGGATCAGTGGCTGTGGCCCCTGATCGCGGCCCCTCACGCCTGCGCTGTTAATTAGCCACATAAACACATCTTAGATACTCAGCCCCACGTTAAAACCACTTCACAAGACGCCTCTGTGCAGTGCACTGTGAAAATATGTTAGAAACGCCACCCATGGATTTAAAGCGGGGTAAAGAGTGTGTTTCTTTTCACAGGGTTTGGGTTGTGCTAACATAATAGATCGGTTTTAAGGTAATAAAAGTTAAGTTTGTTGATGTTTAGCGCCGTAAGAAAGAGGCATTAAAGTGTTCTGGAAGTTAAAATGGTTAGGAACAGAAAGCTTCATCTGACTCTGTTCTATAATCTGTATTTGATAAGTTTATATTGTTTTACCTTGGCAACATCAAATCAGACTTTGATAGTAGTCAAGTTACTGTATCTCTTCTCTTAGGCTCTCTTCTAGTCTCTACAGATTACAGATGACAGGTGTGCCAAAACCAAGTTATGATTTTGTAGTCTTTTTATGTTTTCTTCAAATGTGCCATTAAAAATTTATTCCAAAGTGACCAAGATGCATTTGATCTTTTGATCTCAATTTTAATAAATTGTCGATTTTATGGTATACAGCAGATTAATGCTTTATGCTTCAACATATTTATTGACCATTGTCTTCTATAGACTTAACATTGGAGAAACTGCTTTCCTTATTATATTCACGTTAGGATAGGCTGTTGCAGGATCCCTTTGATCAAAAGCATGTTGCATAAAACTATGAGATAGCCGTGGTAATGGTTTATTTGTGATATAGGCTTTTCTACCTTCTATTATACATTATATACAGTCACAGTTTAGACCATTGCATTTTGCATTTAAGGCATATACAGTATATGGCAATGGAATATAATAATCATAATTACTATTTTTGGATTGCGTTGATCATTCTAATTTTATAACTTCTCTAAATGATCAAACAAAAGAGTTGAAGCTTGCTCACTTATTTATTTCTAAACTTTGACTACACCAGTTGTCATAATCATTTAGTGCATTTTTTCTTCTCCAATCTGAGCTTAGAGACCCATTAAACACATATGGTGCCCCCCAAGTCAAGCTGCGTGCCATTTGAAGACGCTAACACCTTGTTTTGATGGCGGCGGCGATGCTAGTGGAGCTGTGGTGCTGGATGGACTGGTCACTATGGCTCCCAGTGCTGCTATTTTGTCTTTAATTGACACGGCTGTCCATGATGAGTTCAGGGGTTAGTGTTGCCTCTCTTTGTTACCCTCCTCTCATCTCCGCTGACAGATGAAGGCATTAGTCTCCAATGTGGCGCTGGCCTGAAACTAATGGCTATGTCCTTGGTTTTCCCTCGCCCGAGCCGGGGAGACTGTAGTATATCTGTCCACCGGCTTTGGAAGTGCACAAGCAGCAGTTTATACCCTCCCACTTTCATGTTTTAGTTTCCGTGGCTGAACAGGGCTCTTGTCTGTTCACTCGTAAATAACGTGAGATAAATAAGTTAGTGCAAAAGTTGGATGTGATTTGCGGGTTTACTGGACTCATCTGGCACTGCTTACCAGAAACCAAGTGAGGAAGAATAATAAACAGTAGATGTATCTTGATAAGTGGTGTAAAATGGGGTCACATTTCTTTAAAACTATAAAGACCAGGGTTGAATCAGGGTATGAACTTGGACAAGGTCTTAACCAGGATTAGAGCAGGTTTAAACCAGGACTAAACAAGATCTAAACCATGAATATACCAGAGATATAGTAGGTGTAAACCAGGTGTAAACCAGGATAAAATCTGATATGAACCATGGCTACTACACTATAACATCGTTCTAAACCTGGGGTTAAACTAGGACAAAACCCAGTCTAAATCAGGACTAAACCAAATCTAAACCAGAAAGCAAGTATTAACAAACCATAGCTGTATCTTTATCAGTGTAAAATGAGGACAAGTTTATCATAGCTTTTTTTAAGTGTGTTATGCCATATAAAAATAGTCAGGGACCCTTTGGTAGTATTTATATTTCTTCTTTATCGGTACAGACAGACTTTAGAAACAACTGCTAATGTTTTTTTTTTCTTTTTTGTAGCCGTTCCCTGTCCTCCGATATAAACTCACTGGCAATTAGGACAGCTAATATATTATGCAAATGTTGACTGGCTTAATTGAGACATGTTAATCATGTTTTAAGAGGCTAATTACAGGCCTGTATATCTGAGGTGGGAGTTGTAATTAGGCGTGATAACAGATCTGGCTGGAGAATGGTCATATTCGGTGAGCGTGCATATGGTGCCGGAGTGTTTTACGAGAAGTTTTGCTTATGTTAAGGGGACGTGCGTTTGTTTACACACTCAGTGAAATGAATGGGTCCCCGGTGAACTTAATGTAAACCTTGAACTTCCCAGATAATAGTTTAGAGAGGTGTGTTTTTCATGAGAAGTAGGTGCACCTTTTAGGTTTATTTTACTCTACAATGCATATATATGAACTGAATTGATTTTATTTTAATTTACAGTTGTCTATTTCTATATTCTCAGCTGGGTCATGAGCATGTTCATAGTGTGTGATGGTATGAAAACTGTGTTTTGTTTTAGTGAATTGATTTGAGGAAACTGTATAGTGTTCTATGTAATCTTTGAAATATGGGTCATAAAATCAAGAAAAAATTGGAGTCCCCAGATGACACCAGTTACAATCCACTGGTCTGCAAATTTAACAAAAATAAAGACAGTCATCTCAACAACCTTGTAACAGTGATTTCCAAACATTGGGCCAGGACCTAAAAATGGGCCTTTAGTATATTTTGTCGCTGACAGCACAAATCTAGTTTTTCCAAAACATGACCAATATATTTGATGTATTTTAATGTAAGAGACTACAAAATTGGGTCAAAGAAGGATTTGATCTTTTAAAACACAACCCTCCTTAAAAATCACTGTTTTATAGGTAGCAGAACTTTCTCTTCTCTTTTGACCGTGAAATCCTGTCGCTAAGGCTTCTACATTATGTTCGAAACAATGTCACATGACTGGCAGCATGCTGGTTCTCTCACGCTGAGTGCACTGTTCTGTGTAATGGCTTTGTACCAAAAGGAATGTACGTACATAAAACCCTAACCACCCCAGCTAAAAAAGACATGTCAATAAATAGATTTGTTTGTTGTTCACTCACAGTGTCTAAATATGGTTAGAATATCCCGCAAACAGACAATTATTTTTATTTTTGGACATTTGAGTAAATATATTTAGTTAGTTAGTCTAACT